>BMAT01005228.1:41231-61018 GCA_019649035.1 Elysia marginata
ATGCACTTTTTGACGCTCTTTCGATACACAGTCCTATCTAATAGTTGCGCTTTTTTTGCTCACTCTTAAAAACTCATGCTTTTTTTATCCCAATCGTACAAGCTATGGGTGGTGTTTTGAACTTTTTTATATAATTATTATGCATGTTCACATTAATTTGTAGTAGCCTCATCAAAAAGCCGTTAGATTAGTTTGGAGCATAATTTGGAGAAGACAGAACCTTAAAATGTTCTTATATTCTGTGTAATAAGCTCATAAATGCTCAGCAAAGCGTTTGGTTGCTTTATTTATTTAAACCAGTTGCTGAATTTTTATCGAAAATCAGATTTGAACTCAGTTCTTGACAACTGTTTACTCAGCATTGAGTACAATTTTGAAATCATCCAAAATTCTCATCGTACTTGGTCTCTACTGCGTGACACCTAGGCTTCTATTAATGCCAGTTTTGTCTTAAGTTCGGGATTCCTCAACTTAATTGAAGAAACATAAAAACAAAAAGACGATAATGTAAGGCAACTGGCATTAATTCGCCATACATCGCACAGAGGCATGCTTGTTGCTGGAGTTTGTTTCATTCAAAACACCACTTTTTACAGGAATTATCTAAAAGTACTGAAAAAGTCACACAAAAGAATCGCGATATGTGCCTCAAATCTGTGCATAGAATGTGTTATGTTCCTCAAATCAGCGTATGTAAATCCCGTTCTCTTCCTCAAATCAGCGTATGTAAATCCCGTTATCTTCCTCAAATCAGTGTATGTAAATCCCGTTCTGTTCCTCAAATCACAGTGTGTAAGTCCCGTTCTGTTCCTCAAATAAAGCTATGCATGAAAAATTGCGATATGTGCCTCACCATTCTAACTGTCTCACATAATTATTTAACACGCAGACCAAAATGCGTAGCTGTTGTTGTATTATATTTCACTCATTTCTCATGTTTTATACTGTCCACTTCGTTTCACCAGGTGTCATGTACAGCAGCGAATAGGGCGTGGAACGCGCGGGGATTGTTTCAGTACGTGCACCTCATCTAAGAGATAATTCGGATCGATGTCAAGTTGATCGCCTTCTCACTTAAAGCTGTAGGTAGCTGCGAGGCAGACCCAACTCATATTTCTGTAACAAAACATGCATCTGTGACAAACAAGTTGATTTCCAGTCCTTTTGGTGTGTATTTTTGATCGTCATGGACAGTTTATATCCATTAGAGTATGATTGGGCTGTGCGGCAACAGGCCCAACTTTTTATCACTAAGGCTTAGGAGAAATTTCTTGTTACCATTATAGAAAATTTGGCAGGGCAAAATTCGCTCCTTTCTATTGCATACCTTGGTTAATAAATTGTTTGAAACAACACAAACAGTTTCTATTCACTTCGCTGCGATGCTACTGGAGTACCTGTGTCCATTAGCTTGAAATAAACAAGGAAGTGTGCAAGTGTTTTCTCTATGATAGACTGTACGTACCAATTAGAGGTAGTTGACATATCTATGATGGTAACAATGTCACCGATACTTTAGGAAAAACATCCAAACCTGTCTATTACTCTTACGTAAAAAGACACAAGCTGTTTGAATTCCCTTGTAAAAAAGGAAGCGTATCTAAAACTTAGCACATCATCGAGCTCTGTCTCTAAACGTACAAATCGAGACGATGCTGGAGAGCATTCTGTTTCAGACTTTTAACGTCTTTTCCGGTCTTTGGTGTGTTTTTTTTGGGTGGGGGGGGGTGGAGGTGGGGTAGATCACTTGGTATTTCTTACACTATGATTTATTACATTTGCTGTGGCTGGATAAAACCTTCTGTCAGAATTCAAACTCTGTTTGATCTAAAGGACGGTATCAGGACGCTCCTTTTATAGCCATCTTTGCTTCTTTTCATCGCATGACAATAAAGCTTAAGCAAACTCCGAATTGAAAAAACAAATTTCGGAAAGCAAACTCATGCATTTCATTAATTGGTAGTTTTGTAGTTTATTTGGCACTATTTTATTTCAAATTAATGCAATTGAACAAAACTCATTATCTAATAACTTTTGGCAGGGATATTGTGAATTGTTGTTCACTATAATTCATTGCAGGCACAAAAACAGCTCAGAAATTGTAACTGTCCTTATTATTAAAGGTAGATTTTATGTACCAGTATTCAAAAATCTAGGCTAAATTACCTTTTTTTAAATGATCCAGGAAATGGTTTCAATTTCTGTTCTTTATATCTGAGATTAATTTTCTTTGATTGGCTAAAAGTTGTGTTCCTCTTTACAGTGCAAATAAATGCAAATTGTTTTCTCAGGGTTTAAAAGCTTCATTTACTATTTATATGTTATAAGTAATAGCAAACACATTACTGTAATATATTCAACGTTTAACAGCTTGCAGTAAATAAAGTAGATTAATGTGAAAGATACAGAAAAAAATCGCTAGATACAGCACGGATAACGGTGAAAAAAAAAGTTTTTTGTCAAATTTAAATTGATTATTGCTTTCATGCATAATAGAAGGGCTTTTTACTAGGAGAAACTGAAGTCAATTCAATTTAGAGAACTATTTAGATTTGAAAAAAGTGATTATGCATACGCTTGTGGTTCTTACAATGCAGATTAAGATTGTTATTTAATGTAAATTTAATGTAATATAATCGTGACAGCACGGCATGCCTTGATTTTAAATTAAACCATAAAACTGTATTTTTGTCATTAATGATCATCAAATCTGTATATAACTGTTGCTAGTAAAAAAGACGTGACCAAGATTTTGCTCATCAGCGCTTTTTGGTTATACATACATAGATGATGCTTTGTATCTATATTATATAAGTTTGCAGTGTCGTTCTCTCTGTGTGTATGTGTGTGTTAGAGATTCACGCCTCACAGACAATATGCAGAGGTCTGAAAATATAGAAAGCTATTTTAACCGATCATGGACGCCTACTAGACGTATTTTGTACTTGAACCGAGGTGTAGTTGTACAAGGCGTATTTTGTACTTGAACTGAGGTGTAGAAGAGCTTATTTCCAAGATTTAAAATCTGAATCAGAGCCAACGCCTAGATCTACATTTGAAGCCTAGCCATTGCTAAAGCTTGGCGTTTGTTCAATAAAATAGTTGTTTTTATGAGGTGTTTTTCAATTTATGTTGAGCGTTCTTTGTGCACCGTGTCGTGGAAATCCCCGCTACGGCTTTAAAGATAGCATTTGTTTGTCAAAGCTTTTATGTTTAAATTTTGAAACAATCGAACGTACAAACTTAGGCTTAATCTAAAAAGTTCAAGAACATAAAAACACTTCCAAAAAATAATGTTCGCCATTGAATCTAGATTAGATCTACACTTAGAGTATAAATTAAGTTTCTAAATTTTGACTTATATTTAAATCTAGAGTCAAGAATATGCCTAGATTTAGATGGAACCTGGGTTTTGCGTGATTTTTTGTTTTTGTTTGTTTTAGGATCTGCGTGGCATAGTTACTTTCATGCTATAGAAGCTGAAGACCGAGATGTTGCTTCGTGAGGATTATGAGAAAGAGGAGGAAATGGCGACCAGTAATCTTATTATATAACAAAAAATTAACCTTCGAATCCTACTCAGACATTACTACTGAACCGATTTGCCTCAAATTTTCACTGAATACAGTTTGGATTTTTTTACTTTGATTTTGAGAATAAAAAATGACCAGATGAGCACATGAAAAAACGGCAGGTGTCAGAACATATATTAACTCGGACCCCGGCTAAAATAAACTTCATGTTTTAACAACAGCAGAGTTCATGTTTACATTCAGTGTCATGGCCTAGAGTAATCGCCCCATTGTAACTAGGCGTAACTATTGACACCAGAAGTGATCTAGCTTACTTGGTAGCAATGTGAACGTGAATTTTTTTGTTGTTGTTGTTGTTGTTGCAGAGGCTAGATTCTAGATCTAGATTCTGCATTCTTCTTCTTATTAATAATATTTTGGTTCACTCAGATTTGATTATAACCACCAAAGTGCTTACTTAAACTGTGAATTAGCCTTAGAATTACATTCAGTGTATTGGCCTCGAGTTTTGATGTCTAGATTTTACCAAGACTAGATCTAGATCTAGATCTACATTCAGAGGTGACTACTTCATCCCGAGCATGATCGGGCATTCAAAGAAATTCGGCTAGATTCTAGATCTAGGTCCTGTGAACTATTCTAGATCTCTAGATCTAGATTCTGCATTCTTCTTTTTCTTAATAATAATTATTTTGTTTCACTCAGACTTGAGTATTTATAACCACCAAAGTGCATAGATACTAAAACTGTGACTTAGCCTTAGATTTGCATTCAGTGTCAACTCAGACGGGAAAGGTTGTTCACTTTTTCCCGCAAATATTGCGGGTTCTCCACTAGTAATATATAAAAATACTAACATTAAAAAGAAGATAAAACAGTAGCCTAACGGAGAAAAATAAAAATAAGATAAAGAGAAGGTGATTTTATTGGGGAAAAGGGGGGTGAGGACAGCTGCAGTAGCCAGAGATGATTTTGAGAGAAGAAGAAACTTTGTGATGAGATGCAAACTGATCTGGTCAAAGTTGGACATTCAATACGCAATTATGTGAGGACATGAAGAAAAGAGAGGCAACTTTTGGCACAGGCCAGTCTAATACTCGACCAGGTCAGGTACATCATTATTAGTTTGTATATATATTCAAACTTAGAATGTTTTGTTTTTATCTCTTTTGCTATTTTTTTTATGTCATTTAACATTTGGATGGCTCACTATTAAGCGCAACAATAATGATCTTATGGGGTATTATTTAACTTTCGCATCTTTTTGCTTATTCATAATAATAAAATAAAATGATAGTCATAATATGTAACACCTACAATAGTGAAAAACTACCACATTGTTTGGTTGCTCTGTGCACTTTGCATTCACACCGATAATTCGTTCATACTGTACAATACTTTAAAAAAAATGTTGGATTGTAAAACTGAAAGGTTTTAAAGCCTGATAAATGTAAGGAAACGGTTTAAAGATTTGCACATAGATAAGAATATGCATACATGTATGTATAAAAATAGCAGATACGTAAATATAATTCACGTATCTATAAAGAATTTGATGATGCATACAGAAGTTTCTACATATACAAATATGTATACGGAAGGTAAGAAAAAGAGATAAAACCACTTCCTAGAAAACAGCTATATGGTTGTAAGGTACAAGTTGTTTACTACACATTTATATAAAAATGCCTTTGGAAGAGGTGATGCTTTTTTTAGTTGTTTTTTTTAACAATTCCTCATTCTCAATATCACGCATATTCTTTTGTAAGAGAATTCCAGATTTCTTTACCAAGATGTGAAAAGATCTCTCTCCTAACGTTTTATAATGCTTACTAATTTTGCCATCACACGACTGTGTCTGTGTTTTTTTAATGTACCTTGTTCAACAACACATCGACAAAGTAATTTTTCATGTCTTGATGTCAAATTTGTATTATGTGAACGTCCATTTTTAAAAATTTAAGTTTAAAGTATTGTATTAAGTGAGTGTTTTGTATTATTCTGTTACATGGGAAAAAACAGAGGCCCCAAAATTGTCTTGCAGAAATGTAGTTAATTAGAAAATCGATTAATCACATATATTTACTAGATACTTTCATCAAAGATTTTAACATTTTAACAAAGCAGAAAGATACTGTAAACGTCTCTTGATTCCATTTGTAAAAAAAACTTTATATTTCTCCATCCCAGACAGATTTTGGTAAAAATTATTTCTATCATAGTAAGATAATCATAGGTTTGATTTGTGAATTACCTCTTATGATGCAAAAAAGTATTCGAAGAATTAAACCGTTCCCTGCACACATTCATTCATACAACATTCAGTCTTCTTTACCTGCCTAGGCTAACATGATTTTCAGTTTAATACTACCCGTCTTGACTTTTCAAATAATTATGATTTCTATAGACTACTAGTCATACAGTTAGTGAATGTAACCGAGGGCCATAATGCATGTAATGTATATCAGATGAACGACCCAGTGACCTTAATTTGAAAAGAACCAATCCTTTTATGCTTCAGAAAAGTTAAATGTGAATTTGAGGTCAAGGTTATATTTTAGTTATAATTCGTCTTCAGACCTTTGACATTGGGTTTGGTTTCTAAATTTCTTTGCAACGGAATTGAGCAGTTCAACGCCCACATAAAAGCCTCATGTTTTTTCTAAAGGTATCAATGAGGCTAAAAAATTATAGTACTGGCAATGTGTCCGCAAATTGTTTGGAACAAATCCCTTTATAAAAAAAGTTTATTTAACATGCCTGTCAATGTCGCTGTTTGAAGGTATCGTGTGAGGGTAGAGAGCATGAGATGTTTTGCTAAGTTTCCTTTTTGCATGAAATAAAAGTTTTCTCCCTTTAAATGCCAAGGCTTAAATTGTTCGAGGTAAGTGTATAACTCACAGAGCCGTTGGATGCTTAAGCTACTGTAAGTCTAAGGTTCTAAACATTTTAAAGGTAGACATATTTCGGGCCTACTTTTCTCCGCGGCTAATTTCGTCCCTTAGAAATCTTTCAAACTTCAGGGGAAAAAACTGAGCTTGACATGTCATTTACATAAAATTGCTACACAACTTTAACTCAGAGGTTTTGTAAATTAGGTTCTTTTAGAGAGTTGTGTAACATTATAGACATAAAAGGCATTAATGAAACGAAACGCTCGAAAATGCGTGAAAAGGAAAATGCATATCTATAAAATGTTATCCTTGTAACAAAGATATTCGATAGACGTGAATGTTGATCAAAAGGCAGCAGAAGGAGAGAGACATTTTACATTTTCATACACTAAGAATGGGACAAAACGAGAAAAAAGAGAGAGAGAGGGGGGGGTGGAGAGAGAGAGAATTGACGTTACTGTGATTTTAAGGCGGCAAGTACAACAAAATGTGAAGAAAGCGTTTTCCAGAAAAGGAGAGAGCACAGACAAAGAAGATAGATTAGTCCGTAGCCAAAGGAAAGGAAAGGGATAGGGATTATCTTGTCGTTTGTATTCTTAATAAGTAACAGATTTTTTCAAAAGTTCAAGATGACGAATAAAAAGTTAAAAGAAGCACGACATGTCCCTCTCCGCACATGTTTTATCAGACATTGGCAAATTTTACAATTACATATAGTTTGTTGGAAAGAGCCATTATGTTGTGTATTGTGTGCCTTTTCTTTTGCATAAAAGCTGAAATATTTAGCAGAAATTTTCAGTTACAATTTTAGATACACGGGTATATTTGGAGTAATGGGAATTTCCATAATGAGTCATTTGGAATGCAATGGCAACCACAAATTATTTAAATTGAATTAATTTGCGTTTTATATATTCCTTTAAAAACAAAGCAATCTCCGTGACAGAATTTTGTCTGATAAGAAGACATTTTTAAAAAGTCATGTTAATGGCCTTCACACTTCACTCAATTTGCCTAAACAGTGTACTAATAGCTTTAAGCAACTCTTATTTGCATGCCCCCTCAGCCTCCGTAGTCAACAAGCCCAGCAGCGAGAAGTAAACAAATTAATTTTGAGCATTTATTTTACCTTATTTAAGTTTTTAGGAAAATTAGAACCGAGTCGATTTCACTTTGAGTGGGCCGGCCCTTTCAAATTATATTGAAAGATGCAAAGGTTTGTAATATCTTCTGACACTAATGTGTCGGGCTTGCGCTGAGATGAGATGGCCTAGCCAGTCCTTCATAAGCAACACACCTTTTAATGACTATTCAAACAGCTTCATTCATCAGTTATTACGCTTCTAACCAGGTGGTACTCTGCCAGTTTTCTGCTTTCTGCTCAAACGCTTGTGTTGTTATCTGAATTCAAGGGAAGCCATAGAAGTTAAGTACTATTTATTGCTTAAAGGTTTTCTTGCTTTTTTCTAGCTAACTAGTACTCGTTAGATCACATTAACAATAGCGAAAAACTCTGTAAACTATTTTCCCTGAAGCTATTTAGGTAGGTGTCGCTACATTAGAACTTAATTTTATTATCATTGCCGTGTGTAGTTTTATGCGTCTCAAGCCAAATATGTAGCCTACCTCATTGCCACAAAAACATGCATTGCATTATTTCCAAGTCGTTGCTATGTAAAATGAAAGATGCATCACTCGTCTATGCGCTTTTTCATGTTAAAAAAGAAAATAAATGGCAAAATGTTTACCAAACATACAAGATTAGAGAAATAATCCAAGCTTCAATGAATTTTCAGTAACTACGGACGAGGAGACACTAATTATAAATCAAACCCTCATCGATGGCAATTCGTAAACATTTTCGGCCAATCATCATAAAAAATGAAGTTTGATGTTTAGCTATTTATCGTAAATAAAATTTTACAACACTACAGAGTTGTATCAATTTCCCCCTTATCTTCTTTTTCTTGCCAAGTTCAAAAAGTCACATGTCGTTTCTTTTTGTTTTTTAAAAAAGGCTTTGGTAGTAAGAAATTGTGGTTTCTCAAATTATGGGAATTACAATTTCTTGAAGGAGGGGGGGGGGAGTGAGCATATATCTTCTGCTCCACTTATTAAAATTTTACTAAATGTTTAATAAACATTTGAATATGATTTTTTATCATTTTCATACACACCGATGGGCGAAAAGGAAAACCACAAAAGGGACTGACTTCGTGCTACTGTTGATCGGACAACATCGATTGTAAGAATATACGAATGTTTATTTGCCTTTAGATTTCCAGAAAAAAAATATATCCACAGTTTTACTGACTAGTTTCGTGTGATTTGGTCTCCTTGACTGTTGATAGACAAGTTAGTTGGTTGGTTGTTTGAATTTTTAACGTCCCAGTCAACTTTGAGGTTATATCAGGGACGGCGCTTTGGACAATTGAAAGTGTGCTGCCATACTGTGATGTAAGTAGCGTTTGCGTACACCACACCCTGTCACATTATCCTGACACCGGGCCGACCAGACTTAACACCAAATCCATGATGCCAGACACTAGACCGATCAGCTGCTAATACCAATTTTAAAGTCCCTGATTTGACTCGGCCGGGGATTGAACCACGCACCTTCTGATCTCTGAGCGAGTGTCTTACCGCTAGGCCACAGAACCGGTTGATAGACAAGTAAGTTTACCAAAAATCGTTTGCGTAGGACACAAACAGTGAAGAAAAAAATAAATCTCCATGAGACAAAACATGCTATCCAGTTCATATGCAAACTTTCCTTTCTGGGGTTCTGTAGTATTTGCTTTGAGGCGAGGGGATTATGACGGTTAAAAGAATCATATAAATGGCATAAAATATTGAATGAATGCTTTGACACTCGAATAATATGTTTTTTAGCTTTCCGTCTGTATTGACATGCATGTGCGTAAGCATAACAAGCCTCAAATGTTATAAAACGGAGAAGTAAAAAGGCTTAAATAAGATACTGCACATGCAACGCAGAAACAAAGATGGCGTAGAAATTCGGGAAAGGGGGTGGTTGAGGTAGAGGAATCTGGGATAAGAAAATAAAGTGATAAACGCGAGACATAAGAAGAGTGCGAGGGGGGGTTGCCCCTTTGCAGCTATGACCCCTTAACCTTCATTTATAAATAACATTGCATGCATTGGTGTTGGCACAAGGCAGTGTAGTGAATCGTGACTATCATCAAGAAAACCTTGAATTATGTCAAGCTAAAAGCTTCAGCCGATGGTTATCAAAAAACAGCGTTTATTTTTTTGAGGCAGGCTGTAGCTGTTAAATTGCGACGGAGCGTTAGGTTAAAAACCTGTAACGTACTTATGTTTTTTCCACCATCATTCACTCTGGAGCAAACGAAATATTTCTCTTTTTTTAATTAAAGAACTCTTGTTATCTTGAGACAGTGATACGGAAGGCTTCCTTTTATCTAAACGTCTTCATGGTTTAAGGTGTCTTTGTAACTACATTAAGGGCATCGTTTTAAGAGCATTAGTATTTATTTAGAGTTTTAGTTAAAGTACGTGTTGCGCTTCAGCATGGTCGCGGAACTGCAAGATTCACACGCCACTCCCATCAAACCAGCTGGCAGCCCGCAGATCCAGTGAGTACACAACAATCTCTCAAGGTCTCCGGATGACTCATGTTCTGTTTGTTGTTAGTGCTGTTGTGGTAGTTGGTGGTCATGACGTCATGGATTATGTTGATACTTTAGACAAAAATGAAAACATTCATTCAAGCTCTAATACATATAAATTAGAATGTACTATTTGTATTTCCATGAAATCCTTTTTTTAGGGGTTTTTTTTTCAATACTTTCCAAAACAATAAGCTTCATTATGTGGACACTGTTTCTACTCTTAATATAATTATTGCGCGAGCCATTGATTATGAGTCCCAATAAGACAATGTAATGCAAAAAGGCTTCGGCTGTTCCGTTTCCCATTTGTTTAACAGGTAAGACTTAACAGAGAAATTTCTGAGACTTTTCGTTTTGCCGAGGTTGAATGTAATTTTCTTAAATAATGAAGTGTGTTTGCTTTTTAATTTATTGGAAAAAACTCAAAAGTTCTTATGAATTAATTTTCCACTTTGTGTTTGTAATTATATGAGAGCGTTTTGAAGAAAAAAAAAGATCTCAATGGTACTTCTGCATTTTAAAATTTTAAAAACAATTTACCTAAATAAATAATAAGATAGATTGCCAATATGAATTTCTAATTTTTTTAATTGAGAGAAAAATGACATAACTTTACAATATACCGCCTTTATATTAAAAATAGTAATCGTAAAAAATTTTTAATCAAATTTAAAAGAAAACAGCAATAGAAAACATTTCCTGTATTACAAATTATCAAGTTGAGGCATGTAACCTATCAGCGTGACAGTCAAATCATTTTATTTTTTGCATTATACTTGTGCAGGGATTAGCAATAAATATTCAAAAGCACCTTGTAAATACCATACACGTTTTGTTTCTTGTTAAACAATAAGGTACGTGTTTAACGTGGACACCAGTTTTACGCTGTGACGTGTCATTAAAAATCAATATTAGTGTATTGGGGTGATGAATGGTCATTTTCAAACCGATTTAACTTAACAAATATAAATAGATTATAATGGCAATGGTGTTTTTATTGCATATGTATAATTAAACTAATCAATCGTGCGGCTGTTTTAGCAAAAATTGTAAATATTTCTCTTTTTTCCTTTGACTGCTTCTTAGAATTCTATTGGCATACTTGGCATACAGCCTTTGTATTGTTTCCTATTTATCGGCAAAATTTAATAGCGAAATAATGTTTAGAAAAATATTAAGTAAATGCAAACTAGGAAAGTCGGAATTCAATAAGTTTATTTTTATGCTATGTTATTAAACATCCTGAGGAAATAGCAAACAATCTGATGCTTGGTGGAAAAGAAATAGGGGACCGCAGAAAATTACTAATGTTAACTTATTAAGAGACACAGGGTTGGTTGGTTGTTTGAATTTTAACGTCCCAGTCAACTTCGAGATTATATCAGTGACGGCGCTGGGGACAATTGAAAGCGTCTGCCACACTGTGATGTAAGGAGCGATTGCATACACCACACCCAGTCACATTATCGTGACACCGGGCCGACCAGACTTAACACTAAATCCATAATGCCAGACACTAAGCGGATCAGCTGCTAATATCAATTTTAAAGTCCTTGGTTTGACTCGGCCGGGGATCGAACCACGCACCTCCCGATCTCTGAGCGAGAGTCTTACCGCTGGGCCACAGAGCCGGTGAAGGAACATACGGACAGAAAACTCATTTGAACTGCGAGTAAGAAAGGTGGCGCTTTTCCAGGGCGCTCCAATTGGCGACTAGGATAGGCTAGCATTGTTAATTCTTGGACACGCATGATTACTTCATTCGAATGAATTAGTGCGTGTGCTCACCAAGCCGGGCAATGTCAAGCGATTCGTACGCATTAGTTCAGTTGCAGTTAAGTTTCTAGAATAATTTATATTGTCATTACTAAAGGACTTTTATGATTTGACAAGCCTGCATACCCATTTACTTGACAAAGCATATATGTCTGTGTCGCATTCCCACAAAAAGAATCTCTTTGTGCAGTTTTGCCCTGCGTTGGATGCATAACTGTTTAAGAGCTCCTTAAAGTTTTTTTAGGTATTGGGAATATTTTAGTACCTTGATTATGACGTTAATCGCTGCATTTTGTAGACTGAGGATAAGTGAGACCCATTCCCGAATAAGATAAAGAAAAAAACACGCATTGAAATATTTTTATAAGTACAAAGGGTATGAAGAGATCGCCAACTATATGTAATCATCTAGTTTAATATCTTTTTTCGAGCCAGTACGTCAGCTGTTTTATATTCATTTTACATGAAAAACATTAGGAAATTTGAATGGATTTTAGAAAAGTTGTATTGAAATTTAGAACCTCTAAAAGAAAATGTCAACTCATATTGTAAAACGTTCTTGCTCATAGGAGCAAGGGTTTTATAACAAAAAGCAGTTAGTTTGGGGTTTTTTGTTAACAAGGCGAAACATGTGCATTAATCTACTACTTTAGTACGCTGCAACTATATTGAGAACTTTTCATTTGGGCTGTAGGTAGGATTCTTTGATACATCTTTACAATCAAGGTCTTCTTGCTCAAAATGGGGGCAAAGGATCTATTACTCAATTGTATAACCCTTTTTCATTAACTTGTTTGAAAAGGTTAGTGAGCAGTTGGCTCGGTTAAGTAGTTTATCATTATATATAATTGGTGTATGTGTATTTGGATTATTGCCTACCATTATTAATTTTTTTCAATCTCAACCTTCAATTCTACAAGGGAAGAAACAGAAATTTCTAGGGTTTTTCCGGAAAGCAAAAGGGGTACTGCCATATATTTCTATAAAACTTAAATTTGTTTGCTGGTACTTCTGACTCTTAGTGACCTATGCATCTCAAAAAACAGTAATAGAATGAGACCATTCCTCAAAAATTTTGCGTTAAGCTGTCATAATGAATTCTAGGTTTATTGAATGAGATCTTAGTCCCATTAAAGCTTTTTTTCCTCCTAGATGGCGTTTTAAGGGGTCCAGATAATACTGGTGCCAAGTCGGAATTGTTGGTTGCATGTGATATAACTTTCTATCCCTTTTGGTCTATAAAATTAATCGCGGATCCGGTGTTTTGAAACCTTGTATCGGCATGTTTCATCGCCATCATTCTATCAGATGCTGAAAAAAAAAGAATTAAGTCTTAGACTATCTCCACCAGGCTGATATGAGGTCTCCACTTCCATGTCTGTAGCGCGCCAAAGGTTCTCTGGAGCATTAACCTTTTTCAAATGTCAAATGGCGAGGAAAAATCAGGCGCAAGTCGATAAAACTAGTTTAAGCTTTCAAAAAAATTTTTTTATAAAACCGACTATTGTTTGTTGTTTTGAAACGAAATATCTCGAGTTATAGAACAGTTGAAGCTATAATTTTTTCGACATCTTGAAGTTATGAAACAGATTTTATCAACATGGTAGTAATTTAATGCGTCAAACTTCGTACTTTTGCCTGGTTTCGCAAGAAAGCTCACAAATACCCGTTAAAATGTTGTATAACGTTGTTTATTGCGACATAAAATTGAATTTTCCACTTGACTCGCTTCACAAATTGGAATGATATTAATTTACAAATTGTTGTCATTTAACAAGCCTACCCTCCGGACAGCACTCATATGTCTCAATGGATAATAAAGATATGAAGTAGTTTTCCATGCTCCCTTGTGGGTACTATTCGCAATTCGTTAACTATATTCCCAACGTGGATAGATTAGCACATGAGCAAAAGAATGCATTTCAGCTTTTCATAAAAATAAATGATGGGTTTCCATACATGCCTTCTCATAGTCATTTAAACCTACTCGACCGCTCGTCACTATGTAAACTTCAAAGCGTGGATATCATTTTGACCATGACTTTTTGTTTCATTTCTAAGAAATGCATAAGGATTTAATAATTTTCAGGCCTTCGTGTTAATAAAATGACCTAGCGATAAACAATGTTGCTCGAACTTAAAAATAAATAAAGCATCTAATTAACTTCCAACGAATATGTATTTTTTGAAAATAGGTGCAATGCTTTATTTATGTAAATTGATTCATTGGTCAGTATAAAAACATAACAAAATAAAATCAGTATAAATCTTGGTGTATGAGATCATGGTAGATTTACTATAAACGCGATGCAATGGTTGATGTTTTTTCTAGAATGGTTTCTGTGCCGAATGGTACTGTGGACAAGCAGGATGCCCACAAAGATTCCAACGATGTGGTTTGTTCAGGCTCGGACAAACATGTGGCTACCTCAGAGTTTCACGATGGTGTTATAGTTGATGTGGCTACCGATGACGAGGATTGTGAGCACCATCTTGGTCCGTGTAGCCGCAAACTTGACTCTATAGAACAGGTCACTCGTGATTTCTTCAAAAGAAACAGAGATCAAATTTTTCTTTGCCTAAAAGTCCTGCTTCTCTTGGGTTACTTGGCATATTACATATACTGTGTTTGTTACAGGTGAGAAATGCTCGGGTTTTATGTTTGCGTTTTGTTTTAGTTGTGAAGCTGAACTTTTTAGTGTGTGATTGGTCACGTTGTTCTTTTTGTTGCTGCCGATACTTATAATGATACCTTTATACTAAAACCGTCATGTATGGTAGGGACGATCCATGTGTATAAGTTATATCAATTTTGACATGATAGCATGCTTTATCTTTAAAGTCAACAGAGAATTCGAGATGGAGTATTAGATAATTTAAATTTTAAATCCTTCAGAGACACCATTGTCTATTTTTTAAATTTTTATACCTATTTCTATTGAGAGCATAAGGTAAGAAGAAAATGAGTAACGTTTCTCTAAGATCCAAAACCAAATCTGTTCCTAAATGACTATGCGTTGATTACTGAAATGAAACAAAGCGCCTGAAAAAACACATATAATTAGTGTGTTCTTAGCATTAGAATAAATTTTTATCTGTCTTGGATAACACAAAACAATTTCACTTTCTGAAGCATGTTTCTTGTCATTTTGTGTTGGCAAAATTATGAGAATAATAATATAAGATATATAATTATTGTTGTTCATTTCGTGCCTCGTTTTGTGTGCTGAACATTAAAGTATGTTTATTTTGCATAAGATTAAACTATTCTTATTTCTGAAACAGTTAAAGCCGAAGTCGATGGTTTCTTTAGAATTCAATTAAAGACATTAGAGACCTTAAGCACACGCACCGTGTCTCACTACGCGTACGTGAAAATCGGGAAAGCAGATTGAAAAACTATGAAAATAATGAAACCAGTTTCTAAAAATAGACCCACAGACGTTCGCGTCATACTCACGCGTTGCTGCTTAAAGTCTGTATTGCGTAAAGAAAGACGTGGTATAAAAATAAAATGAAATATATAAAATATGCGATTTAATCCTATTGCTTGTGTGTTTAAAAATTATGATACAAAAATAAAAATTATTGACGAGCGTAGAAACAATCTATTCGTCCATTTTCAATTAACTGATTTCTTTTGTTCTTCAGTTTGAAAACTATAGATTTTGCGACCTAGATATAAAAATGACCTTCTAGAAATTTTATCTATGAGAAAAACAAATTTTAAAAAAAATTGATCTTTATTGAAGCTACTTATGTACTTGAGATTAAACTGAATAGAAATAAATATTTCCGAGAATTTGAAGGAAACCTTTCTTTTCATTATTTGCTTTGGTTCATATGAAACAATTTTGAATCATAAAATAGTTTTAGGACATGACATGTGATTTCATAGTTTTTGCAGACAACACACTCTTAAATACATCTGCTTCGTTTAATGTAATGCTTTTCTTCAGAATTTTAAGTGTTGTTTTTCTTTCGAAATATTTTAATGAAAAAAAATATGAAAACATTTCATCTCATCTGTGAAGGATTAAATTTCTTTTGCTAGGCACTCATGCTTATCATAACCGTTTTAGATGAATAGTATTTCAAAAAGAAGCTTTACAGTTTTTCTTACAATAAAATGAAACGCCCTTAGTTCTTAATAATTGGTGTGTGACCCAAATACTGGTCATGAAGGGAGAAGCCTTGACGTGGAAAATACAAAAAAGAGTGCATGTATGAATAATGGGTTGAAAATCGCTTCTTAAATTACCCTTCCTTAAATTGAAAAGTTAGAGATTTGAAACTTGCTTACAATTATACAAATCTTAAAGTGTTCTAAGACCAATCGACTCCATTTTATCAAAAACTACTACGCCGTCATTGACTTCTGAAACGAACAATTTTCTGCCATAGCTCCTAAGGTCTGTTTTATCTGGAACAAACTTGTTAAATCCTTTAAGTGAAGTATAAAAAATTTTAAGAATAAGCTTATGTTATTTATATGAGATATCGGCACTTATGTTTTTGCGTATCACATTAGTTTTGCACAATTCTTTGTTTTTTGTTTTGTTGGGGTTTTTTTAAAGATATTTTGAAAGGCAAAGATAAATGGCTGTTTTAAGTTTTTATGCATTTTTATTGTGTAAGACTCTTAGTTTTTGTTTTATGTTACATACTCTTTTAAAACGATTCATATTTATATCTATTGCAAATTTATTCTGCTATGCATTGGCAACACTGGGGACTGCTTTAGTTGATTTATGCGCTCTTTCATCATATTATTACTACTTTTTCTGTCTGATCATGGCCACCAGTTTTTCTTCAACACAATCAGAATCAGGCCGCACGGGCATAACTGCGTTACGTAAATTGTGATCACATTGTTTGTCTAAAATTAATAGGATTGTCTTCATTGGCTAACAGTGCATGCTATGATTTGGTACTAAAGTTATGTTTCTTTTCAAATTTTTACATGAAGCGATATTTTTAATATAATTGGAGAAAATGATGCTAAATGCACATCCACAAAGTTTTCACGGAAATCTACTTAAGTTGATAAAATTTTCCTCAGGTAGTACGAAAAGCGCTCTTTCACTTGAAGGAGATCCAAATGTCTAAATGTCTTAATGCAAACATCCGATCTACTGTAATACCATTGTTGCTATTTGTTCTACCTTTAACATCTTTTACAGGGGTTTTCTCCATCGTTAACATGTTCTGCTTTTCCTCTCTCAAGGGTGTTATTTTTTCTCGGACTTTCTTTATTCCTTATAATGTAATTTCTTCACTAAGTTTGGCTTTTTTTTACCACATTTCCTTATTCTTTCTTCAGATTTGGCGATGAAGGTTCGGTAGTTTTGACGGGCATAACTGCTTTTATTCTCTTCAAGGTAGCTGTTAGTTTCTATCTGAAACGAAAGAGTTCCAGTTCCTTCATTTCTACATCGTGGATAAAGATCAGCGAAAAGTTAAAACGAACAAGAAAACTTATAAGAATGTAAGTTTGATTTTTATTTCCATTCTCTTCTTTTACATATTTGTCAATATCACTGCGCTTGTATTTTAAAGTCTGGTTTTTTTACCCAATTGGTGTTTTCAAATTCTCTAAAATTGTCTTTGTAGTAATACATGTAGTTTTGCTGTCTAACGCACCCAAACTGTAAAAACCGAAGGCAAAGTATTAGCTCATCTCCATGTTCTTTTTTTATAGACTTCACAAAAGACTGATGAAGGATATAATTATTCATAGTCCGTTTGAGAACATAGAGCAGCTCCTACGTTTACATCTGACCTGGGCGAGATAATTGAGCTCGTTCATGTCTTTTCTGCCTCTAATCTTTCATTTTCCACTGGTCTCCTCCAGGTGCCCTGTCGTCTTTCTTTCTCTCTCATTCCTTGTAGATTCCAGGTAAGAGCAATCAGTGGAGGTAGAGATTTGCTAATCCTAAGGAAACGTCCAAGCCATCTCGACCTTCTTTTTCTTAACTTCTTCTACAATAGGTTGTAAGCCAGTTCTTTCAGCTTTTTCCTGACTGGGAGCAAACTTCTCATGAGACAAAGCCTCTCAAAACCTCCGAGTTTATTTACTCGGTTGGTTCTCCAGGTCCCTGTATACAGTAAAACAGATCGCGGATTACATGTGCACAATGTCTGTTTTGTGTTTTCTGTCATCGTGTTTGAATAACAGATGACATTTAGTTTGGAAAAAGCGTTGGAGGCCATAACTACTCCAACTGTTATCTCCCTGTCGATGTTACCACCTGCAGTCAGGTAGCTTCCAATATACTTTACATCTGCGACATTTCCAAAACTCCATCCATCAATGAGAACATCAGCATTTGATTTTGTATTGATTTTTATGACTTTTGACTTAAAGTGACTCATCTTCAATCCGGCTGATCTTGCCGTAGCTTCCACGCGACTTGTTTTCTCCTGCATGTCTTTTTGTGAGTGAGATAGTTAGGCTATAATTATCAACTGCAAAACCTTTGCCCTCAGGATAGCTGAACGCATTCCACGTGATTCCCCTAGGCTGTTGGTTGGTAGTTTTTTTCATTGCTTAATCAATAGCATTGAGGAAGAGGTGAGAAAATATGAAACAGCCTTGCCGCATTTCTGTCTTTACTGCAAACCATTCTCTATCTTGCCTCCATGTCTCACGCAGCACTGGTTGTGGGTGTACATGTAAGAAGTGGATAATTTTCTGAGGAGTTCCATATAATTGGAGGATTTGCCATAAAATGTTATGATGCACGCTGTCAAAAGCCTTTTCGAAATCGATGAATTTGATGTTGTTGAGGAGTTCCGTTCATTTGCTTGTTCTATGGTTGTGCACAATATAAAAATCTCGCCAATGCAAGATATCTGCCTTCAAGAAAACCTGATTGTTTTTTTCCTGAGTTTTTTATCTACACTGGATTTGATTCTGTAAAGGATGATCCGACAAAATATCTTGCCAGGAACAGACAGGAGGTTAATGCCTCGCCAATTGTTACCTTGGTATATGTCTTCTTTCTTATGAAGGGAGCGCACAGCCTTTTAAGGATTCCTTTTCTTCAGGCATCTGGAACTTTTTTTCTGAACCTGCCTTGTTGAAGAGACAAACAAGACACATAGCGCTCATTGATGGGTTTGCTTTCAACATGTCAGAAATGATAAGATCTTCACCAGGGGCATAGTTACTTTTACATTTTGAATTGGCTTTTTAAATTTCTAAAGATGGGATAGGACCTTTCATCATTTTCTAATTCTTTTCCTTTTCCCTCTACGTACGCGTGAATTTCTGCGTCAGGTCTGTTTAAAATAGTCTGAAAATGCTTTGCTCAACTGGCAAGTTGGTCTTCTAGTTTGGTAATGAGCTTTCCATTTTCATCTATGATTGTTGAAAGTTGGCTGGAGTCTGTTCTGGTCAAATCTCTTGCAATTTTGTAGAGAGTCTGGGTATCTCCCATAGACGCTGTTTTTGTTCCTCAGATGCTTTGTCTTCCAAAAATGTCTATTTATCGTTTTTTGCAGATGGTTGAACCCGTTTGTATTTTTTAGCTCTGTGCGTTGTAATGGTAGCAAGTCTTTGTTCTTCTTGATTTGATAGAAGAAAACAGCTAGAGGAACACCAACAAACACTCTATCACACAAGGTTTATTTGAGCTTTTTCCTTTCTTCGATAAGTTTCCATCCCTGATCTAAGGCTTCTTTGGGGTTTACTTATACCCTAAGATCTAATCATTTGCGGTAGCGAAACTCTTTTGAACTTGACAGGAATATTTGTCTAAATCATCCATGGAAATTTCATTAAGGAGATGGAATCGGCTTTAAAGTCCAATGCAAAAGGCCTCTTTTGATGCTGGATTCTTTATTTTTAACTTAGGTCTCAATTCCGTTAGGACTAGACTGTGATTGCTACCAATGCCACCCCCTCGGATTTCTCGAACATCAACAAG
>BMAT01005228.1:62357-79017 GCA_019649035.1 Elysia marginata
AAGGACAATTGCTCCCCAAATGTTGTATTTGTGGTTGTAAAACGTATGTAGCTTATGACCTTATGAATTTCGATATAGTTATCCTTACGGAGTGGATCAACTGTGACCCAGTGAACTAGATAAAAATAGAACTTATCTCCCTACAAATTGTGTCAGTAGTGACCCATGCCCCCTAGTTACTAGGTTAGATAAAGTGACACATCTTGTAGGGGTAGGAGGACTGAGTAAATAGTTATAAATTGAGCCAGAAGTAACCCACCCTTCAGGAGAATACAGTGATCTTGCCTTGTGGTCATAGGCTTAATCTAAAACGAAAACAATTTTGGAAACCGATGATATATAAGTTAATCATGGTGCTTTAGTCTTGTATAAGACCTTAAAGTGTTATCGTGGAGATTTTTTTTATTATGACCTCGCAAAGTTCTTTTTTAAGGCTTAAAACTAAACTTGCGGGTTGTAAAGCGTTTCAATGTTATGTTTTTGATTTACGGCGCTGCCAAACAAAAGGCAATAAATAACACATATTGGCCATTACCATGAAATAGCTTTTGAGTTGAAGAAAAAAGACCAATGACAGGTTTGATGAAACTCAACTAAGAGAAAATAGAGTTCCATCTTTTTACTGTCTTTTAAAATGATACAGCAGCACCATCACTGGTATTTTACCTACTAGCAATGTGTCGTTTTGATGGTAATTGTTTCATTGAAGATGGTTCTCCTGCAGATCTTTTCATTGGCAACTAAGTATTATGCAAAAGCCTGATCTTAAATCCTTAGGCTTTTCCATTCATTATAAGATGTACAAAAAGTTTGTGAAGGGGAGAAAAAGGGGGATAAAATGATCAATACAGTTTATACACGTAATTTGTTATACAACTGCATGGTACAAAAAATTTTAAGGTTTTAGTTTTCGCTTCATTCACTTTCGAATTTCTCAAATGCCAATCATCATATAATTTATACCCGTTTCCTGTGTACATGGAAACATTCATTTCCATTATATTTACCTGCATCCCATTCAGTCTTCTGTACATTATTGCCCTTCTCGGAGTCTGCATTTACATTGGTGTGGACGTGATAAGACATGACCCAAACAATCTTCAAGCTCTCTCTGGCATTGCTGCTTTGATTTTGGTCTGCTTCGTTTTCTCTTCCAGACCAAGCAGGGTAAGAGTATGATTAAGAAAAAACGACACGGTCCGAAGGTCATAAAAGTAGTAATAATTTAACATTGAGAAATTGTTCCCATGTTTTGTTAAATCCTTTTACTGTGCTCTAATTAAACATGACATTTCAATAAAACTTAAAGAGAAGAATTTTCAGAAGAATTTATTACCAAAACTTATCAGAAAGTACCTTAACATATGCTTTCGGCAAGTAGACTTTCAGATTATTTTTAAACGAAAGTAAAATTGTTTACGAAATGCGCAACGATGATGATTTTTATCCTCAGGTCAATTGGCATCCAGTTTTCTGGGGATTCGTCATCCAATTTATAATGGCAATCATTACCTTGAGGACAACACCTGGGTACAGGGCCTTTAAGTGGCTTGGTGACCTGGTGGAGGAGTTTGTTCGTCTTTCTGACAAAGGCTCAAACTTTGTTCTTGGTGCAAGCTTTAGGGCTAGTAGTCCTGGCTTCTTTTTTGAGGTGTGCAACTGTTACAATAAGTATAAACAATTTATTGGAAATATCATGCATTCAATATTTGTTGGTGCGACGACTGAGATAGAAAAAAGTTGTAAGGAATTAATGCCAAATCCAAAGAACAAGAAAGGTTATCAGTGCAACACACTATGCCGAAATAAAAGCTACCGGTACATTAAAGCTACATCAAACGAACTTCGTAGGGAAGGACAGTTAGAAATTGTATAATAAAAGGAAACGCTCAGCTTTAAAGTTTAACGCAAGCTGAATTATCCACCCAACTCTTTACTGAATTTTATAACCAGAATAAGACTTTGACTCTTATTCATCTCTTGACTTTCAAATCAACTCTATGATTGTAAATGATGTTTGAAGAGTGTGGAGTAAGAAATAGCAGGTGATGGTATGAAAGAGAGGAAGAGACAGGGAGAGTGAGAGAGAGAGAGAGTCAGAGAGAACCAAACCAGATAAAAACGTTTTTAAACTGACTAACCAAGACAAGATAACCCTTGGATCTTCAAGCAGTCTATTGTCATCATTTTTGCAGACAGCCGGGGTGATCGTGTTCTTTAACGCCTGCATATTTGTGCTGGATTACGTGGGTGTCTTGGAGTTCATCATTCTGAGTATAGGTAGAGGACTGGCCCTATGTCTAGAAACTGGACCTATAGAGTCAGTTGTGGCAGCGGCCAACATTTTTATAGGACTGGTGAGCAACAATTTACAGAATTGATTATTGATATTGTCATCTAAAGCATCAGAGGTCTAAAGTGTATAATACCAAATAACGGAATTTTAAGATATAATTGTCGATAAAAAAGGTTATATTTTTACTTTTCATATATGTCTTTACGGTCGTGTTATGATGAATTGCCATATTTATTATTCTTTCCGGCTTTTACTTTTTTTTTTGTTTGTTTCATTTTTAAAGGAAAGAGCGAAAGGAGTAAGGGGGGTAGTGAGAGAAAAACAGATAGATACATGTGCATTTCGCCTACGCTCTCTACAGTTTGTATCGTTCTACTTTGCTTTACTTAAACTGCAACATTTTGTTTCCAGTCAGAAGCTCCTTTGTTGGTGAGACCTTACCTGCCTGTTATCACCAGATCAGAGTTGCATGCTATAATGACCTGCGGCTTTGCTAGCATCTCTGGAGCATTTATGGCCATGTTCATCAAAGCTGGGGTGAGGTTTATATGATTTATATCCTCATTTCTTTAAATTTAGCTATTTTCTTTTTTAAAACTCAGAAGCCTGAGTATTAGAAAATCGGAAACATTTTCCCCTTTCACCATTTTTCAGGTTTCTTTTAGCGTACACATTTTCGTTTTTGCTTCTGGAGCCTGGCTTTCTGTGGAAGGAAATGGTTAGATCTTATCATGAAACATTAAATTGGTTAATATTATGCAAAATGAACAACAAAACGAATAAGTCATAGGATTTAAATAAAATAATCCAGAATGGCCTGCCAGTTGAGAGTTACTAGGCTCTTGTGATAGGCTAATTAAGTATTGTGTAAAATAATATGTTGTAAAACTAGACAATCTAAATAATTTTGCGTTTGTTTGTCATTCTTAAGTTTTCTTTTTAAAACAAGACGCAAGCCACGTACTAGTTTCAGACCCGTAACACATTCATAAACCGTTGTTTTTTACTGAAGTTTAATTGCAAAAGTTTCCTTTATCAGTTCTACTGGAATCATTACACCAATCTTGGTTATAACAATTTATCGTAATAATTATTGTTTCTCGGATAGCTTGACTTATGTAGGCAAAACACTGTAGTTGTAACTGTTTCATTTATTTGATTGTGAGTTGTTTTTTTTTAATTTTATACGTGTTTTGTATTTCTGATATCCTGAGTATTGCTGTGCTGTGCGATAAATTTTGTCTCTGGTTTAACGACATATCATCACAATATGAAGTCATGCTTACATTTTGTGTCCACCCTCTGTAGGCGCCGCCCACCCACATGTTGACAGCTTGTATTATCTCGGCCCCGGCTGCTTTAGCCATTTCAAAACTACTACAACCGGAGGTGGAAAAGGTGGACTTCAAAAACCAGAGGAATATCCGCATGCGGGATGCATCGTAGGTCATTTGACGGCATCATCATAGTTATCATCATCATCCTCATCATCATCATCATAATCACCATTACCAACACTTCTATCATGGCAATCTTATTCATAACCGCTGTCATAATTAGGCTGTTTTATCACAATCGCTACCGGTACTACTACAAGTATTACTGTAATCATCCTGTTATTTTTTTATCTTCGAGTGATTCCTTTTCATTTTGCTCTAAACAAAGAATGTTTCCATGGCCTCCTAGAAGTCATTATTAAATTGAGGAAAAGAACCAAGTTATTGAATTTCTTTTCTTTTTGTTTTTCACAATAGTCGGTCAATAAAAAACAGTTGCGATTTAACTTGTTAACAGCTTATCTAAAAACAGCAACAACAATTAAAAACAAGTTCTTTAATTCTAACGAGATAATGGCATGTCCGTTGTTCTCATTTGGGTTTTATTAACAGAACTTTGATTTCTATACCTGTAGTCACAAACGATGTAGGCCTCGCTAACGAAACAAGAGTCTTAGGAAACGTTGAAAAATTAAGGCTACTACATATCAGTTTTAACTCACAGCCACAAAGGACTTTGCCAAAAGTGGTGATCTACTAAGAAGATCATTATAGCCTAGATAACTGCTACGTCTTTCTCTTTTGATAACTTTGTTTTTTCCTGTTGTAGTTATTTAATAGGTAGTAGTATTTATTTCAATCAGTACGCGATATGAAATTAAAATTAAAATGTGAGAGTAAGCTTTTATGGACCTTTAGGGATGTACATGTCTCTATAAGAGAGTATAACTGTCAACTCAATACAAATGTGCTTTTCTATGTTATATTCAAGTAATGCGACTCTACATTCCAGCTCCGCCAGAACTGGCATGCAGGCGATTTCTGATGGCGCTACATTCTCAATCAAGTTGATAGCAACCATCATGGTCAATATGATGGCATTTGTCTCCATCCTCAACCTTGTGGACACACTTTTGATATGGGTTGGAGAAAGAGCCGGCAAGGAGGATTTTTCTTTTAATGTAAAGCCCTTATTTCTAGGCATGTTTTGTTTCTCTATAAATCGAAATTTTATTTTAAGCAGTGCTGTCACAAGAAATGTAGTCTATAACTTTTTTTAAGAAACATTTTCTCATATTGACTCGTTCTATAGTGTTTCACATGTTTTTGCACAAGTTCCATGTGACGAAAGCAGCATAGTTTATAACTTTCGTTTATTTTTAAATCGTGGAGTTTTTACAAAGTCAACAGTATTAGATTAACCCTATAGCAGTATATAAATAAAGGTATCAACCTACTTCTCAAAACTAGATACAATCTAGGCTGGATATTATTCGTATTATTATGTGTCATTAATGAAGCTGCATCGCAAATTCACTTAGTTGATGACCTTAAATTATCGTAGGCGTGCCATTACTGTTCATATATAATAATAAGGAACTAAATACAAATATGTTAAGACACACGAGTTAATCCCCTAATCAAAAAGACAGTGATTATTTTACCAAATCTGTGTTCGAAGATTTGACATTTCATTTGAAATGTTACATCATATGAAGCACAACCGCTTTGCAGAAAGACACTCCGTGGGTTTGAAACTATAACATGTATCCAACACCACTTAGTTTTGTCGCACCAAATATTATGTAGAGGTTCAGAAAAAAGAACAAGAATCGCAGTAGAGCTGTGTGAATTAGCAAANAAAATTGTATTTTTTGTCTGACGAAGGCATGGGGCCGATAGATTTCTGGTTTCGTGTGCACGCTCAGAGCTGGAATACATACCTTACCATTATTTTTCAATATACAGAGGTTGATACTTTGAATACAAAAAGGTGGAGAGATCCGCCTGAAGAAAGATTTCCTCAAAAACTTTATGATCTCAACAAATACAGAGACTTAAATAATGGCAGTTGGTTGATGAAATATTTTTACTGTGTGATAAGGTTTCAATTTATGGCAAGCCAGTTATGATTGTTCCTACAAATGAGTAAGGCCGTATGATATTTTTTTCAAAAACATTAAACTGAAGCTATTGATTTATTTTCCCACAAATCAAAGTCTTTTTATTGCATACATATCATAGTAAGTCCGCTCAGCACTTTTGAGTTGTTTACCCCTTTTGATTTCAGTATGTCAGTTCCTACGTATTCTACCCGCTGTCCTGGGTGATGGGGATTCCTGCCAGCGACTGCAAGCAAGCGAGCTACATTATGGGGCTCAAACTTCTCGCCACGCCTTTCGTGGCCTACAAGGACCTTGGATTACTTATACAGGTTAGGTGGGGGTAGAATTATCGTTAGTGTTAAGTACATGTATATTGTAATTTAGGACAAAAGAAAGTCTAGAAGAATAGAAATTTTATTCTTTACTCATTCTCCTTACCAAATAAATGGACGGCCCAATTGCGGCGCTCTATTATCTATATTGGATTACCGAATGACAAAGTATAAGTCTATCCCCTAAAAATCTGATTACAAGAAACCATAGAGCGCATAAAACAGAGGGCTGGCGCTACTGAGTTCGACACTAGATTAGCTATTGCTGACTTAAAACAAAGTGTTCTCAGATCACTACCACTAAATCTGCTCCAACAGCTGTCCCTCTTTCTCGATTAAGTCTCATGACAGTTTTACACAAAATGTCTGAATAAGTTGGGTCTATATTGTATCCTTTTATCAGACTAGTATCATTATATCAACCTGTGTATTTTTTTTATTGAATCTCAAGAATCGACTTGACTTTGAGGCTCACAACGTAACACTGAACGGGCCAGTGTATTACTCTGGCGATGACATTATTCTTGGAGCCACCAATGCTACTTTAAAGGATGGAATTTTAGAGGTCAGTTAACTTTTTGTTCATCCTAAAATAGTTAGGCAATTCAATTATAATTGGCACGCAAAAATTAGTACCTTATTGCTCTTTATGAATTCTTGTGTGCATCGCTTTCTCTCTTTTTCACCACTTTTTCTCCGATTTAATCTATTCACCAACCGATTATCAACCAATCTACTTTTCCTTTCCCCTCTTTAGTTTACACTTTGACTCTCCGCATGGTACACTTTTTGTAACCAATATTGCCTGTCCCCAGCCCCGAACTGAGGCAATCTTGACGTACGCCATGTGTGGTCTATCAGCTTTCCCTGCTATTGGCTTCACCATGGGGACACTGATCCCTATGAGTCCAGCGCGCAAAGAAGACGTGGTTAGCCTTGTGGTCAGCGCCTTCGTAGCGGGCAATCTGGCCAACTTCGCCACAGGCGCAGTAGCAGGTACATGTTATCTTAGTTGTAAACTGTACTCATGAAGTTTTTTGTGCAAGAAGCCATCAGCAAACGTAAAGTTTAAGGTGTTATCTTGTCTAGAATCAGGGAAAGACAAATTGTTTAACAATTCATTTCACAGATCGTTCTAACGGATTTCTCAAAATCAGCTGAGATGCTCTTTAAAGAGGGTTTTTAATCTTGTGTTACAACGGTATGGAAAGGAATTTCTATAAAACTTAAATTGGTGCATTTAACATAAAGTCTTTCAAAGCGGTGTACCATTAACAAAAGTTTTGAAGTGCTGGTAACTAGATTTCAATTTCACTTTCATTTTCTCTTAAGTATTTACTTGGGCTGGTGTCATAGTCCATTGATACATTATCTATAAATATATACATTTATTGAAGATTAACTTAACTTATTGTCATTTAAACATACTTCTGAAATTTATTCCAATCTACGCTAAGGTAGAAGAATTTATCAGTAAGATTATACTGCACTTAAAATGCTCTTTCGGTACACGTTGTGTAATATTGATACATCCATGTAATAGTTGCACATTGACTTTCTTGAATAGTAAAAACTCACGCTTTTCTTATTTGATGGTGCGGAAACTGCTATCGGATTCTGTTTTTATTTTTTTATATAGTGTCTTCAATAAGATCTCCTAATTATTAGTCAATACATGAAAATCCCGACATGTGTCTTATTATCTGTTGTTCCGACAGGTGTGATGTACAACGGCAGATAGGAATGGATCGAACAGTGGCTTCATCCAATTTAGGCACCTCATCTGAGGGTTCATTTGGATTTGCTGTAAATATAACCGCCTGATCAGTTAATACGCTGCTGGCTACTGCAAAGTGTTGACAACTTGTCTATGCGCGTAAGTGTGGGACTGAGAGAGGATATTGCTGAGACTTATAAATAAATACTCGGCCTCTTCGGTCTAGACCTTGAAGTCCTTTGGCCATTATTCATCTATTGCTGGAACAGGTCAACATTTTATCACAAAGTTTCAGAAAGTTTTCTTTTACAATCCTCCACCGCTTGACAAGAAATAAGCAAGATTTTTTTAATTAACTGTCTTTATATGATTTGTTGAAATAACACTTTAGTTTATCGTCATCTCCCTACATTATTACCTACAGTAATCACATCGATTAAGGACATTCATGGAGATGCAAGATTTTCTCCATGATAGACTGTACCTACTTGTTCCCGCAAAAGTTAGTCCTGGTCTTATTAATTTTGACGCCGGTATGCTTACCTTTGAGTGAAATTTGGAGGCGTATGCGCGTTTTCAGCCGTTCGTCTAAGTTAAGATAAGTTTAAGTTATTGTAACTCTACTTTTACTGGCATCACAGACAAACGAATTCATAACGTGACAAAAGTACAGAATCATGCAGCCAGGTTAGTCAAAAGATTCCCTAAAAGAGTAAATTTAGAACGTTTTTCTGA
Source organism: Elysia marginata (assembly GCA_019649035.1). Classification (NCBI taxonomy): domain Eukaryota; kingdom Metazoa; phylum Mollusca; class Gastropoda; family Plakobranchidae; genus Elysia; species Elysia marginata. The sequence goes on from BMAT01005228.1 coordinate 70,820, forward strand.
AAGACCTTCATAGGCCCCCATTAAAATCAAGAATCAGGTATAAAATTGCCTTGCTAACCTATCAATGTTTCAAACGTTCCAACTTTTCCAAACAATCTTCAAGACCTCTATTTACAAACCCTCAAGAAAACCACGCTATCAGAAGAAATCCCTACTTTATACACCAGATACAAATCTCAAAAATCAGGGCGATCGTTTAGTCAGGTCCACAGCGTCTAAAAATTGGAACGGTCGTACATATGAAATGAAATTTGCAGCAATTTATTAATTTTAAAAGCAATCTCAAAACATTTTTATTCAAAATCTATTTGTAAGCGATTGATAGCTGATTGTGTAATATGCTTTATGTGATATTTTATCTTTTGTTAACTATATATAATTGTTAAGCAATTACGATTTTTAAAAATGACGTGAAGCGCTTAAAGTTTTTGTTAAAGGGAAAGCGCATTTTAAGTTATGTTTATTGTTGCTATTATTATGCTATTATTATCTGTAATAATAATAAAATTATAGATGGCATCTGTTTGTGTGTGTGTTTTACAGGCGCAAAAACTACTGGACTGATTTTCAAAATTATTTTTGCATTAGTATTAGAATGAACTACCCGCAGGTTATAGGCTATAAAAAAAGTTGGATCGGCAGGGCCATTTTTTTTAAGATAGATCTAGATTTATAAGTATACACAAAGAAGGGTTTCTTTCTTTGTTTTGAATGTGTGCTCTACATTCATACCCGAAGGGCCAAAAATCATTTCTTTTTATTAAGTGATATATGTACATCTAGAATAGCTAGCGTAAACACAGGTCGGGAAGATCCCAGTGAGCAGCCGACTTAGATTTTGACCAATCTACATCATTGTTCTGTTTCATTTTCCCCCATTAAAATTATTTGGAATTGATTAGATCTCACAAAACTAATTTATTGAACCAAAATTTAACTATAGACCCTTAGTTTCTATAGCGAACTAGCTCTAGACAAAATATAAAGGGCGTCTAAAGAATTCTTTGCGACTAAACTGATTAAATGCTGAGATATTAATGGCTGTAAATTTTTACAGCATTGATGTTGAGCCAATGTTTTGCATAGCTGTAAAATATACTGAACCTTCTGATGTTAATTTGATGTTTAAACTAAACCAAATGTTAATAAACTAAATTGAAATGTAGAATCCTATTTTCTAGCTTCATTTGTACACTCAAGTAGCAAAATTTAAGTCGATAGGCCTACATTTGTGTATGTGAAGATGACTGAAAACAAACTGGTAAACCAGGCCTCAAGGTCAGTCCAAACAAGACTGGGCCGTTTTTTGTGCAGACCCCCACTAGGCCGGGGCCTAACCTGAAGGTGTAGTTAATATCAAAATAGCCGGAAATTTCGCGGATTTCACCAAATATAATGGAACTGGTTTAAGTAAAGGTGAAAACGTAACATCCGATTGATTGAGATTGGCTGCGTAAAAAAAAAGATCAAAAATGAGAGTCGCCGACCCCACTCAAAAAGTCCTACACTGCCCATGTTATTCGTCTAAATAAAGAAGATAACATGGTAAGACGTTAATTTAAATAAATACATGGAACTCTATGACCAATTTAATTCAACTTTTAAAAAGCCCAGCACTTGTTTTGGGGAATTTTTTTAAAGTTGGCGAATGTGGCGACCGAACCCCTGACATTCGCACACCTCGATTTTACATAATGCTCTAATTGCAAAATGCTCAATGCTCTAATTGATTGAGCCAACGGCGCTCTGATGATTTTGACAATGTGAAGGAAGGAATGGCGTTTGTGACTGACTCGTGAGACAAGATAGACTGAAAATTTAATAATGGCTAGGCTTCGAATTTTGAGCTTGGAGCATGGTGCAAAATCGTTTTTTTTTTACTTCTGGTCGTTGAAATAGCAGTGGAAGTAGTTTTAAGGTTCTATTTCTTTTTTTTAATTTTAGAAAATGCGTTGTTCCAATTTAGAAAAATTATGCTCACTCCAATCTTCATGACATTGACAACTTTGGGCCCAATTTGGCACAACTATGTAGTCTGGAATAGAATGCTTGAGTAGTTTGTCCTCATTTTTGGCCTTGCCCAATTATTGATGGATTATGCATTCAGAGTTAAGGCGCAGTCACCTGTTAAAAATAATGCGCTTCTTTAGGCAGCCTAGTGGAACGTGTACATGATTCTGTATTAACATACTAGTATATTGTTCTCTAAATTGCTGTATGTGCATAGTTAGACGAATGAACTGTTGCCTCGTGAACAAAGTAGGCCTATTGTGTTTCCTAATTAACATGATAACGTTGTATTGTAGTTTCTTTCGTTCGTTTCTTATTTTGTTCTGAACCTTTGTTTTGTTTCGTTTTTTTTTCCTTCTGGTTAAGTGCCGTTGACTGTATAAATACATTTATGTAGATTTAAGTTGTATAGCAATTCAATTGTTTGAGGCGTGGTATTATTATTATTATTATTATTTTAGTTATTTTTTTCCACAAACATTAGGCCTACTTATAATGCTGAACAGCACGTGCAAATAGTAGCCTTGACAATCCAAAGAGGCAAAGACTCAAATTAAGAGAGAGAGAGAGACAGAGAGAGAGAGACAGAGACTGAGAGAGAGAGACAGAGAGAGACAGAGTCACAGAGAGAGGCAGAGAGAGAGAAAACGCGTCACAATACAGAGGATAAACTGAAAAGCAACGAGTAAAAGGAGGCGAAAGAAAAAGAAAAGAAAATTTGAGGAATAAAGAAAACAGAGATATGTAATGTTTTATGGTAAGACATAGTCACTTACGGCAGATTTGCCCAACATCATCAAAAGCGAATAGAAATTTGGATAAACCTTACATGAATGAAACAGCAAGAAAAGTGTCATATCTTCGAAACTGCAACAACAAACAACTGGTTTCAGCTTTCAAATGAGAAGGTCCTGGGCTTGAGCAAACCCTGATATGACTAGATCGGCGTTTCTTTTTGATAAATAAGTAACTGGCTCGTTTAACCGGGAGGGAGGGGGGGGGCGTAGGTAGTAGATGCGGTTATAGTGACAGAATGACACATAGTCTTAACAGCTGCTCCTGGTGAGGTCCATTAAAGTGGGCATGTCGCGAAGTCAATGTTAAATAATTGGAAGGTGTAAGTGGAAGATCACATACAAAATGGCTTGTTCATTTTTTTAAACAAAATTTGGAGTACGTACATTACGGTGTTGTAGACATTTTTATGATGTATATAAGCAAAAAGCAGGACTCTGAAAATTACCGTACACTTTTAAATCTATCTAATATCAGGTTCTCGTGCAGTTATCAAATGAACCCTTCTAAAAGTTTTAGCGTTTTTGCTGCGTCTGAATTAAACTTTGGTTATTCACGTAATTAGCTACATTTAAACTACAAATTTACAAAATTTCGCCGAATCACAGAACACAAGGATATACAGTCATGTATTTCCTTTAGAATGTAACTTTATCTGGTATCTCAAGATGGGTCTTACATGGCAAAACTGCACGGGATTTCAACATTTTCTACATACATTCAGTTGCTACATCTCACTACTTAGAGCAATGGTGTTAAGAGAAAAATATTTTTTGTTAAGTAGGCTACACTTCCAGACAAACCTTTACTGAAAAATGCAAGTAGTGGCCTAGTAGTAGTATGAGTCTTTTTCTTGAAAAAAAAAGGGGCGCTGTTTTGTATTTTTGTTTTGTTTTAGCTTTAGACTTCTTAAAAACTGGTTGGCTACAGGATAACTTAATTACCGCGTGGCCATCCTCTCCTTCGACCCGACTTTACTCGGACTTCTGACAATTATCGGTAATTTAAACTCCTGTAATCGAATTGTCGATTGAAAGATTCGATTCTCCTTATATATCACATTATGCATTGGTCTTAAAAACATCCCAAATATTCTTCGTACAAAAAAAAAACAGCGATACGAAAGGATTTTTTCCTTAGAAAAAAAACCGGGAATGAACTGACAATATTGCAGTTCACTTAAAAATTCCTTCAAGCAAGAACACATTTACGTTGATCTAGCCAACACTGATGTTGGGTTAGATTTTGTAAATATGTCAAATAAAGAATTATACAAAAAAACCGACTTTGTATGATTTTGATTACACCACCTTTAATAAAGGAAGGCAAGAAGTGGTCTGGTTTGTTGTTGAGAAAAGAGACTCTGTTTTGTATATATTTACAGAGAGGTAATTTGATGTGATGTGTATTACGCGCCTAACATGGTGCATTTGTAAAAGCCCTGTGATATCTTGACATTTTCATTATGTTTACAAGTTTTTACATAACCTGGACCTTTCAAATTTGTATGGACAGTTTCATTTTAAACCAGTGAATATTGTGGTTTTAAATTTATTTTTCAGAAAGCATTTACAGTGAAATATTAGAGAAAACCCCAATTATGATTAGTGAAATAGTTTTTACTTCATTTTTATATCAAATGAGGGCATTTAAGAAACATGAAACACTGGATACGAACAGGTGCGAAGATATTGCTATGCAAAGCCTGGCAAACAGAAGGATCCTCCGACAAAATCTCACACCTATCACAAATGTCAACACAGTCCGAAAAACTCTATCGTAAGTTGTGTTACAGAGAAATTGACCAAACAAAGAGGAAAAGCTGCCTCATAGCAAAAGCGGTTTTAAGTCTAACAAAAGCACGTCGGATGTAGTATGTGTGCCCAAATGGCTTGCCGCACCCCCCGCCACCAGAGAGAAAATATCAATAAATATTAAAGGAATAGACAAGTCGACGGCATTTGATTATACTATCGATATAAAACTCTCCTCGACATTCTCAAAAACATCACTGCGGAAGACGAGTTGAGCATTACAATTCCTGCCAAGCAATCGACACAAGGATAGATGGGGCCAGTCAAACAAAACCTTTCTCAAACAATAAAGGCACACCTCAAGAGGTAAGTCTTAGCACTGTGTTTTTCATTTGTTCATTGTTTATCTAGAGCATGCCTTGAAAGAAGTAAGACCCACTCTACCGAAACAAAAAAAAATGAGTCAGGAAAAATACTCCCAAAGGAAGTTCCATAACCTGACGACATAGACGTTATTACATCGCAAAACATTGATATAACAGAGAGCCAAAACATATTGGAAAAATACAAGCTCTTTGTAAATGTTGAAAAAGTAGAATACCAGTACACCACACTGAACTGAACGAGAATATCTGGAAAAATACACAAAAAGCAGAAACACTAATTGAAACACCGAAGATCTCAAAGAAATTAAAATTTTCTATTGTAGCTCTTGCAAGACTCCAAAACGCTCGGATTCGTGGCGGCAAGGTCAAAACAGTGCAAACATAAAATTATATTCAGCGTTTGTTTAAACCAGTGTTAGAATACAATTGTTGTGCATGAGCGCTAACGAAAACTGAAGAAAAACAACTAGATACGTTCATAGAAAGTAGATAAAGAAAGTGCTAAGAATACGATACCCAGTGAAAATCTCAAATAAGTCCCTGTAAGAAATTCAACGAGCGCCTACTTTCCATATAAATTATATCTCAGAGAGCCTCTGACGCTCATTTGGGCATGTTCTAAGAGAGCTAAAGAAATTCCCACAATTGAGGCAATGAATTTTTTTTCAACACACAAGAGGACAAATACCAAGGGAGACAAATAACCTGTTGTGCAAACAACGAACCTGTCCCAAACAGCATTATTCACCCTCAAATGTCAAAATGACCTCGGCAAAGAAACATTGCACGAGAGAGAAGCCAGTGGAGTGAACTTGCAGCAAATAGTTTGGAGAGCGCAATTCAATTCTCTTTGCTTGCAGCAAAAATACAAGAAGGTGCCAAGGCGTCCCCATCGGATGACAGAAACGCGAGTGGCAATAGGTCAGTAGGTCAGGGTTATCTTTTTGTGACTTCTTTTGGCTCGATTGGCTGCTCATGCGGCTCAACCATAAACAAACAGATTGTAAGCAATTGTAACCCTTAAGTATTCTTTGAGTGTTTTCAGCCTTGCAGGCTAAGAAAATGAATTTCGACACACTGCCATGCCCTAACATTGAAGACCAAAATTGGATACGCTGGAACGAGCACAGACGCCACAAGAGAACCAGGGGAGGTGAATAGAAAAGACGAAAAATAAAAGTTTTGGTAAAAACCTTTAACAACAACAAAACATGTGTCAGCAGAAGACATGATCTAAAGTCTGCCAACATATAATAACCTTGTCGGCGTAAAAACTACATTAGACAAACAAAACACAGAAAGTTCAAATTTGGTTACTCGAATTGTCGTTCAGTCTATAACAAAATTAAAGACCTGAAAGATAGAACTAAAGAAAAAGACCTTGACATTTTCTGTTTAACAGAGCGATCAGGCTTAACCATGATGGAAAGTGTAACAATTTTTTTGCCCTTAAACTTTTTGCTGTTCAAGTTTCAATAGGTATTTATACAACCAAAACTTTAGAAATGATGCAACATGTTATAACATGCTAAATAATATGTACTCTAATAACTTGGAATAAACTGTGAATCAAATTCATTTTTGAAAATCTGAAGCAATATCCTTTTCAACTAGTGTAATGTGTACTTGAATAATGACTTTACATTTGAGGTAAAAGATTTTTTTTCAAGAACATAACCAGAGAGGCAAGTCTTTATCTGCTCTTGATTTTATTTTGTTCTAATTTGATGTTTTAATGTAGGCCTAAAGAGAGCTTCGCCTTGGTAAGACAACAACAAATGGCACAATTCATAGCTAGCTTTCCCAGCTTTTCTTCACAACATTTATCTCTAATCTTCCTTTTCTTGCCAACCCTATATTTGTTCACATCAGGATTGCTCGCAATTTCACACGAAAAACTCCAGGCATTTTCCATGGTTTTTTTTCAGGTCTCCCATAATTAATAGGTCTTATTAGCGACGATTCACAAAATTCAGCTCCTATACAAAAAGATATGAAACAATTTTAACAAACAATACAACTTCAGCAGGCACTGTTAAATGCAGATAGGTGGTTTCTGCATCCTTATCATCAGAACACTGTGAGCATAAGAAGGCCACACTGTTTCTGGTGTCTGTGCCTCTTCTCAGCAGATGTTGTCTTATTGTTAGCATATGAGTGCATACATGCGCATCCCTATGCATTGATCACAAGCATGAATGACATAGAGTTAGGCTCTAGACTTCAGGAACATGAAGCACCGTGATTCCCCCATGACAGCATTGTTGATCGGGGAGATTTCATTTTTGTCTAGAGCATTAGAGTTTTTCCCAAAACCCAAACTTTACGACATCATCCAAACCCTTTCCACATGATTAAATTCCGTTTATAGAGACCACGAACGCGAACGCTGTTTGTTCGTTCGGGAATGCATTAGTCATGTTATAGAGGTACTATTAAAATAGAGCGCGAACACGAAAGCGAACAACTATCTGTCGCGCGGTTAACCGCTGAGATTGCCTCTAGAGCGATTTTTTAGAACGCCGCAGCAGCTTTCTTGCTGTCAACCAATCAGCTAGTATCAACTAGCTTGCATTATTTCCAAAATTAATAGTGTGTATGTATGGCTGTGTCAAAATAAAGGTAGATCTATGCATAGCTACTAACTAGCAACGTTTCTAAATGAACTAGGGTATGGTCGAAGTCGAGACAATAAACAAATGGAGAGTTTTTATTTTAGAAGTCGCAAAGAATCCAGCTTCACTCGACAAATTTGAAAAGCTTACAATGATACAGTCAAAGAGAGAAATATTTGGAATAAAATTGAACAGAAAATAGGACTGACAGGTCATAATCTAAACACGTATCATAATGAGGACATAATATTTAGGGGAAGCGCAGGTAATTTGAACCCCCTAAGGGAAAAACCGGATATCTTTCACAGTAAATGCATTACCTCAAAAAGATTTGGCACAAAGAAAGGTTAAACAAGTGGGAAAACATTTTAATAGTCAAATCTCACATGTAAGAACTTGATTTTGTTTGAGACTTAAAAATCGAAATGAGCTTAAAGGTTCAATTTACATTCAGCCGCTGGCAAATTGAACCAACATTGAAGCTAAATTGAACCCCGAGGTTCAATTTACCTGCAAGTGGTTCAATTTACCCGATTTTGATAAACTATGAATACCATAATGAAAATGTACTATAAAGTTGAAAATAGCTCTTAAAACACAAAATGTATAGGACAACTATAAATTATAACTTATATAAG
>BMAT01005237.1:0-14063 GCA_019649035.1 Elysia marginata
CCCCCCCCCCTCCTTTTACTCTGAAAAAAGCACTTCTTAATTCAACATGAATTGAACCTCTATTATCTATTTCATTTTTAATTTTAAGATAAGGAAGAGCATTATTACCACCAAAACCATGTATTATTTTCTCAAAAGGGTTTTCCTCCGGAGGCAATTGATCTAGATTTTTAAAATACTTTTTCTTTAGTCTAGTTAACATCACTCTAATACCATAGTCAGTATTTTTTTTGAAAAATTTAAAACTTTCTCCATTTACAGAAGCATCCAGGGTTAATCTACTACTTTGAAACCCAACTTTTTGGTTTTGATCCGTTGATGCAATAATATCACCTAAATCACAATCGATCGATAAGTTTAAAGATTTTAAAACTATATCTCCCAAGTCAACCGGCTCATCAAAAACAAGATCCCCTCCATTTGCCAATTTAAAATTGTATTCCTTATTTTTGATTGTAATTTTATGTAAAAAAGCATCTTCTAATGAAAACTGGTATAATTTCCCTTTAATTTTTAAAAAATCTAAATCATATTTTAATTTGTCCTTTACATATTTATCAAAACCTTTTAATATATGTTTACTTTTCTTTATATCATCCCTCTGTTTAAAAGTCGCTTTTCTTAAAATAAATTTACTTTTAAAATCAATGCCATCCGACATACTCTCTAATTCATATTCACCTCCTTTTGGCTTGATATAAAATGAAAAATCCCCATCATTAATGTATTTTTCTCGCGCATCAATCTCATGAAATTCGCTATAAGTATCTATGATTAAAGTAGGAAAGTGATCATAATCTATTCGATATCTTGCTTCACTTTCTTCATCACCACCATATGAATCAGTACAAATGCGCACTTTATGATTATCTAGGAATTTGAATAATATATTAAATTGAGGTTGATCTTCTGATAATCTATATTGTAAAAGCCACCCGTCTTTACTACTCTTCAAATCCCTGTCTATTTTAGTACTTAAGGTTGCCATTCTTTTTGTAGCAGATTCTTTAAAAACTACATCTCTTTCATTATCACAAGATGTTAACATTAGTGAGAATAAAGTAATTATATATATGTATTTCATTTTATTTATTTTAATAGCTACTGATAATTTTATCTCTCAAATTATCAATATTAATATTCATAAATTTTTGGAAATGATTACGAACTAAATCCACTTTTTGACGAATTTTTGGAGTACCCGGGTTCCGCTTAGAATAATACTTATTTCTAAAAGCTTGTTGTGTCATTGTCACATATTTCGATAGAGTTTCAGCATAGTCTTCAGCGTAATTGTTTGTTGCATAGGGAGATACAAAACCCATTTGAATTGCTTTATCTTCTCTAAGTGCTGTCCAAGAATTTCCTTGATAATCGGACGGGGTAACTTTTCTAAATCCTTCCGGCAGGTTGTATTTATCTTGGAGAATATGTGTAAACTCATGATGCAACGTTACAACTTGTCTTTTTACCCAACCAAAATTGCTTAAATCAAAACTATTTAAATCGGTTAAGGTAATTCTAGAGCCAGTTTCTGCATAACCTAAGGTCACAGTGCCATCATTGTTGTAGAACTTTCCGCCGATATAAATAATTTCAGCGGGTAGACTATTTAAAAGAAACTTTTTATTAGACCCCTTATCAGCTGAACTATTTATGTAGGGATCCATCCAAAATTTCTCTACCATCTCCGCTACCTGTCTTACTAAACCTAATTTGATTGGACTTGTTTTTCTAATAAAATCAACAGAATTTGGATCCCAGTGATAAATTGTTTTCAAGCCATATGGCTTTGTAAATTTATCATGTAAATATTGATCCAAATCATTTAATTGCTCTTTGTCGCTAAAGCGCAGATCAAGATAATTTTCTTCCTTTTCACAGGAAATTATCATCATGCAAATGCTAAGTAAATATAATATTTTCATAGTATTAGTTTTTTTCTATTCCTGATTCAATTGCATATAACGGAATTTGATACGCCCATTTTTTATCACCTGCTTTTAAAGTAAAGACTTTGCCCTCTACATCAGTATGCGTGATTGTACAGTAATTTTTCAAATTTTGGTTCAGCGTATACCTTTTCAAATCATACCATCTTTGGTCTTCTTCGGTAAACTCCTTCCTTTTTTGTTCTAACACAAATATCAAAAGTTTTTCTTTTTTAGGTAATGAAGCATATTCGGGATATTTTCTATTCATAAACATGATTATGTCAGGCTCTTTTAATAAAGGTTGATAACTATAACAGTTTGATAGATGAATATTGATAATGTCTAATGAGCTCTTCAGATTTTTTGATAGCATCAATTGGGCTTCTATCTTATTGAACAGAACTTCTTCGAAACGAAGAATCGGCATAGTTACAGTTGGAGTTCCTGTGCTAGCAAATGGACTATTTTTTTCAAAGACTTCTGCAAATTTTGCCGCAGAAATATAATCACGACCACTAGGACCCCAGTTAGGTTTTCTTTTATCAGTTCCTGAGAATTGACTTGGTTTCTTATCATTATAAAGGTTGTTTGCAATATCCTTACTTAGGTAATAAAGATATGTTCTAGCTCTTAATGAAGCAACATTTACTAATAACAAATTACTTGCAGAGTCTGAATTTGCAAATTCAAAAGATTCAGCAGAAAAACCTCCTTTAGCTCTTTTTGCGTCCCAGTCTTTTAGTTGGCGCTCCACATCACCTGAGATAACTTTATCGCTATACTCGATTACTTTATTATAATTCTTTTGATATAAATAGAATCGTGAGGCAAAAGCGAATGTTGCTTTACGATTAAAATGATATTTTGGGGCACTTAAAAACCTATCATCAATATCTTTAAGGCCCTCTAGAAGGTCTTTTTCAATTTTATGTATTGTTGATGCAATAGTCCCTCTTTTATAAACTATCCCAGATTTACTCTCGGGTGCTGAAATATAGGGGATCCCCTTAGCCGTTAAATTTTTTTGGTCATAGGGTAGAGAAAACACCTCTAAAAGTTTAAAATGCCAATATGCCCTTGCTATTTTTGCCTCCCCGATAATATGCTTCACCTTTTTTTTATCTTCACTAGATGAAATACTCAAGCTTGAAGCAGCTCTGATAGCTTCATTTGCATTTGCGATTGCTTCATAGAGTGCCGTCCAATATCCAGCAGGGGTTATCCATGTTCCATTTTGATAGTTATGGTCAAAAGTAAAACTACCATATGCCTCCTGGTTAAAAGACCCCACTCCTACAAATTCTACATTATCCGATGCAAAGTCTACAAAGTTAGCATCCCGGGTCGCATACGCTTTTACTAAAAGGGCGTTTATTTTCTCAATATTATCAAGTTGCACTCTATTGTCAGGGATCATATCAAGTTCTTTATCACATGTTTGAAAAGAAAAAAATGTGAACATAATTAATGCGTTCTTGTAGATATTTTTCATAACCTTAAAAACTTACTTTTAATGAGATTGTATATGACCGTGTTGGTGGTAATGCAATACCTCCCGCATTAAAAAATTCTGGATCTTGTCCTCTTAATTTTTTATCGGCACACATCAACCATAAATTATAAGCTTGCAGACCAACTGAAGCAGATTGAATATGTAATGGCTTTAGTAGTTTTGGAAGAAAATTGTAGTTTAGAGATATTCTTTTTAATTTGACAAAATCCCCCTTTGCTACTCTCTCGGTAGATTTGTTATACATAGGATAAGACCTGTCACCGGACATACTATAGTCATATCGTTCTTTTTTGGCTAGAATAACAGGAACATTTGTATGATTTTCATCACCTGGGACTACCCATCTATCTCTCATTTCTGAATCAAAAGAACTAAGATCAGAATAGCTTGTTTTTACCAAGTCATTTAGTCTGATTTTATTGCCATAAGAATACGCTATCAAGAAAGAAAGAGACATATTTTTATACTTAAAAGTGTTTGTAATACCCCCAAATCCGATTGGGTTTACGGTTCCTTCATAAACTAAGTCATCATGCTCTCTAGATTGAAAGTCAATATTTTTTAGACGCTTACCGGATTTTGCCCCCAAAATAATGGGTATGCCCCTTTCATCTAAACCTTTAAACTTGTAAGAAAATAAAGATTTGGTAGGGTATCCTTCTTTGTCCCCACCTGTATAGCGTACCAATTCATTAGCTTTTGTTTTATAAGGTGCTTTTACAACTTTTGACTGATTTAATCCCCAATTAAAAGATGTGTTCCACGAGAAAGACTCTTGTTCAATATTTCTTGTGCTTAATTGAATATCAAAACCATTTGTTTCTAAGTCTAATCCATTATCATACCGTTGCTTCATACCACCAACCCCACTTGTCGGCACCCAACCTATAAGGTCATAAGAGTTTCTTGAATAATAATCTATACTCCCTGAAATGTTATTTTTAAAAACTGCATAATCTAAACCGAGATTAAATTCATTCATTTTCTCCCAAGTGAGCTCAGTATTTGCAAGTTGGTCGACCTCTGAATATACTTCATTATCGGCTACAATTAGACGTTTGGTGGTGCCACTACTTATTGTTAAGGAAGTAGAAGCTCCTGTTGGCATATTACCCGAAATACCATAGGTTGTTCTGAATTTAAGCATGTCAAAAATATCCTGCTCCTCCATAAAGGCTTCATTTATGATGTTCCATGCCCCTGAAATATTCCATGAAGGGAGGTATCTCACTGACCTCATTTTACCTAGTTGATTAGAACCATCATATCTAATAGTTGCCCCTAATGTATATTTTTTGTTATAAGAGTATGAAGCATTGACAAAAAGGCCCCAGAAATTATCTACTGTTGATTCTAGTTCATTAGGATTGATACCTCCTGCAATATTATATCGCGATAGATAAGGGTTTATAACCATATTGTTACCTCTATCAAATTGAACTCCAAAAATTTTGGTTTTAGTAATATATCTTCTCGTTGACTTATATTCGCTACCGGCCAAGAAACTAAGTTGGTGAATATCGTCAAAGGTATTCATGTAATTCACCCCTGCCCGGATATAATTATAATGCATCTTGTTGTTTGTTTGAGATAAAATCCCTCCTTTATCAAGAATGACATGTGGATCTTCATAAGGATTTGATGGATCTCTATACAACAATTGATTCCCATCACGCATTACACGAGTCTGGTTGGCTCTATAGGCTTGTACTTGATTTGTGCCTTCTAGAATTTTCTGTTCTGTCTGTGAATATACACGCCTTAATTGAGTGATAATAAAAGCATTAAACTTGTCGTTAAATCTATACTTTAAGTCATTTTGAAATGAAATATCCCCTACTTCAATTTGTGTTTGATTGTCCCTTAATTCGTCAAAAATATTGAATTGGGCATAGTTTCTTCTAGTCATATCATCTATACTTATTGCTCTACTTGTAGTCGCCGCATATGTAAGTGGGTTTATATCAAATGACCTAGTATAGACACCATGGTATGAATCAAATATACGGTCTTCAGAACCTGGAACAACCTGATCCCTAAATGACCCTTTCAAAGAAAAACCCACATCTATTTTATCAAACACGGTAAAATTTATGTTACTAGTAGCGTTGTATTTCTTAACATTGTCTGCAATTGTTCTGCCCGGATCGTCATAATATCCCAGCGAAGTGTAATAGTTCACTTTCTTATTACCTCCTCGAAAATTAAGCGTATGTTGTCGAGGGGATGAATTGTTAAATAAGTGTTCAAACCAATCCGTGTTGTTTTGAACCGCTTGATTTAGGTAAAGACTGTTATATCTATTTGCTTTATCCCAAGGTATCTCCTTGCTATTCAACTTAATATACATGTTGTTAATAACACCTGTTTGAGGACTAGAGGACGCAGTAGTAATGCCAAATAAGCCTTTTTCTATCATTTCAGAGTATATATCTATTTCTTCTGAAGAAGATAGTTTATTAAATTGACTTATTCTTGGTCTTTCGTTTATTGTGAAGTTACCTGAATAACTAATTCTCATTTTTCCTTCCCTGCCTTTTTTGGTGTTTATTACAACCACGCCATTCATCGCCTTTGCCCCATAAAGAGAAGTAGCAGAAGCATCTTTTAGAATATCCATATTCTCTATATCTTCCGGGTTTAAACCCGCTACAGAAGAGCTTAGTAAAGTTTCTAAATCTCCAGAAGATAAATCCCCACTTTGAGTTATAATATCCTCTAGTACAACGCCATCTACAACATACAGAGGCTGATTATTTCCGTTAATACTCGCATTACCCCTAATACGTATTTTAGGGTTTGAACCAAAAGTCCCAGACACCGAACTTACCGACACACCGGAAACATTCCCCTCCAAAGATTGGGTAACATCTGGCGCACCTGCTATTTGAACATCTTTCATTGTTATCCTTTCTGCCGAACCCGTAAACAGGTTTCTATCAATTTCTTGAAATCCTGTAACAACTACTTCTTGAAGGGTTTCAACATCTTCTTCCAAGTAGATATTAAATAAAGTTTGACCTTCAATTGCTACCTCTTTTTTCACATACCCGACATAAGAGAATACCAAGACATCCTCACTTTTGACTTTCAATGAAAACTCACCATTAAAATTTGTGATGACACCGTTTGAAGTTCCTTTTACCTGAACAGTTACACCCGGCAAAGGACCAATCTTATCTGAAACTACTCCAGAAATTGTTTCCCCATCTTGTGCAAACAAGCTTCCAGAAACTAGAATAAATAAGACTACTGAGAGTAATTTTCTAACGATCAAATTGAAACATTTAATATAATTCAAATAAAATTTTTTATCAAAAAACATTCAAAGATATAAAAAAGATATAAAAAAGATATAAAATATATCTGTCGTTTAACAGTATGTTCAACTAGTAAATTTGGCAAACTAGAAGAACTACCTTTATTTACTGGAAATTCAGAGGGGTTCTGCTGTAAGGTCAAAATCCCCGGAAGAGTTTATTTTTAAGTTATAAAAATCTCCTTCCTTTAGGTAGTGGGAAGAGGCATCTACTAAGACTTCGTTGTCCACATCAGGTGAATCGTGTTCGGTTCTAGCAATGTAATATTTGGACACTTTCCTATCAACAAGGCATCGAAATACCTTTCCTATTTTCTTTTGATTGAGTTCCCAAGATATTTTTGATTGAATCTCCATTATTTCAGATACTCTCTCTTGCTTAACCTCCTTCGGGACATTGTCATCCAAGCTGTAAGCTGTTGTTTGCTCTTCATGGCTGTAGGCAAAACAACCTAATCTTTCAAATTTTGTATCTGTAACCCATTGTTTTAGGCGTTCAAAATCCTCCTCCGTCTCATTAGGGTAACCTATAATAAGGGTTGTGCGAATGGCTATATCTGGGACTATATCTCTAAAACTTCTAATGAGCCTGTTTGTCTTTTCCATAGTTGTACCGCGCTTCATAGACTTCAAAATACGATCAGATATATGTTGCAAAGGCATATCTATATAATTGCAAATCTTTGGTTCAGAATTCATCACCTCCAAAACTTCCATAGGAAAACCCGTAGGAAAGGCATAATGTAGTCGTATCCACTCAATACCTTCTACTTTGGCTAACTCCTTTAGTAGAATGTGCAAAGTTCTTTTTTTGTAAATGTCTAATCCATAATAGGTAAGGTCTTGCGCTATTAGAATTAATTCTTTCACCCCTTTTTTAGCTAGTTTTTCGGCACTTTTGACTAACTGCTCTATTGATACAGAAACATGCTTGCCCCTCATAAGGGGAATGGCACAAAAACTGCAAGGTCTATCACATCCCTCAGAAATTTTTAGATAGGCATAGTTCTTAGGGGTCGAGAGTAGTCGCTCCCCTACCAATTCGTGCTTATAGTTTGCCCCTAGAGACTTGAGTAGTCTCGGCATATCTGTTGTTCCAAAATATGCGTCTACATTGGTAATCTCCTTTTCTAGATCTTTTTTATAACGCGCACTCAAGCACCCTGTTACAAAAACTTTTTCTACCTCTCCTATCTCTTTCTTGTGAGCGTATTCTAAAATGGTGTCAATGCTTTCTTCCTTGGCTCTGTCAATAAACCCACAAGTATTGATAACAACAATATCTCCCTTCCCTTCGTGAGCAACCTGTTTTCCGTTTGCCTGTAGTTGCCCCATCAAAATCTCTGAGTCGTAGATGTTTTTAGAACACCCCAAGGTGACCACATTGATAGTCTTATTTCCTGTAAATTTCGTTCTCAAAACTTGGTGCTAAACTAATCCTCCAAAATCTTTAATTCACCGCAAGAAAAAGTCCTCATATCGCCTTTTTCTGAGAGTACTAATAAATTTCCCACATTGTCAATTCCTTGAATAGCACCCTGAAAAGAGCCCTCATTTGGCACTTCAAACAACTTTCTTTCTCCTTTTCCGTAAAGGTTTTTGATATACTTATGTCGCAATAAATCTTTATTTTGGGGAGACAATAGTTCCTCATTTTTCTCTAGTGAACGAATAGATTCAATAAGGATTTCATTTTTCTTATAAGGCTTTCCCGTCTCCAATGCCAAAGATGTAGCCTTTCTGCTTAATGTCCTAAAATTTAATTGATTGACATTTAATCCTATACCTATTATTACAGAATAATCCGTCTTACTCCTAAAGCGTGTCTCTATCAAAATCCCTGCTACTTTTTTACTTCCGATATAAATATCATTAGGCCACTTGAGTGATATTTGCCCAAGTCCATAATTTAATAACATTTGAAGTAGACAAATACCTACCCAAAGAGATAGTATCTGCAAGTCTTGGGTCTGATATATTGGTAAATAATACACGCTAAAGGTTAAGTTTTTACCCTTTTCAGACAGCCATCTACTTCCCATTCTCCCCTTCCCATCCGTTTGTTCTTCCAAAGAGAGAATCGTAAAATTTTCTAAAGGACCATCTTTTAACATTTCTAATAAAATGTCATTGGAAGAACTCCCTTTCTCTATCTGTATAATCTTCAAATCTACGAAAAGACTACTCGAAAATAAATGAACTTTAGCCTACTTTTCTAAACGGAAAATTTCCATAAACTTTGTCGTGTAGTTTCCAGAGACAAAGTCTGTATTTCTAAGTAGCTGCTTGTGAAATGGGATTGTAGTCTTTATCCCTTCTATCACGAACTCATCTAATGCTCTTCTCATTTTTCTGATGGCAGACTCTCTAGTTTGTCCCGTTGTGATGAGCTTCCCTATCATGGAATCATAGTTAGGTGGTATCACATAGCCACTGTAAACATGCGTGTCCATCCTCACACCATGCCCTCCTGGAAGGTGCAAAGTGTGTATCTTACCTGGCGATGGTGCAAAATCTCTATAAGGGTCTTCTGCATTGATACGGCACTCCATAGAGTAGAGTTTTGGATAGTAATTTTTACCTGATATCGGTGCCCCAGAGGCTACTAATATTTGCTCTCTTACCAAGTCATAATCTACTACTTGCTCGGTAATGGGATGCTCTACCTGAATACGCGTATTCATTTCCATAAAGTAAAAATTTTGATATTTATCTACCAAAAATTCTACTGTCCCAGCACCCTCATATTTAATATATTCTGTCGCGGCAACTGCGGCATTGCCCATTTTCTCTCTCAGTTCGTCTGTCATAAATGGAGAAGGTGTTTCCTCAAACAATTTTTGATGTCTCCTTTGTATGGAACAGTCCCTTTCGGAAAGATGACAAGCCTTGCCATACCTGTCTCCTACTATCTGTATCTCAATATGTCTAGGGTCTTCTATCAACTTCTCCATATACATATCCCCATTTCCAAATGAGGCCTTTGCCTCTTGTGAAGCATCCTCAAAAGACTTTTCCAAATCCTTTGCGTCAAAAACAGCTCTCATACCTTTTCCTCCACCTCCGGCAGTTGCTTTCATCATTACAGGATAACCTATTCTATCTGCTATTTTACATGCTTGCTTAACATCTTTTATAATGCCTTCGGAACCGGGAACACAGGGTACCCCTGCTTTTTTCATTGTGGTTTTGGCATTGGATTTGTCCCCCATTTTGTCTATATGCTCTGGCAGGGAACCTATAAACTTAATATCATGGTCAGCACATATTTTTGAAAACCTGGAATTTTCAGATAAAAAACCATATCCCGGATGAATGGCATCTGAATTTGTTATTTCGGCGGCAGAAATAATATTGGGAATATTTAAATAGGACTCCGTTGCATTGGGAGGTCCTATACAAACGGCCTCATCGGCAAACTTGACATGTAGACTCTCTTCATCTGCAGTAGAGTAAACAGCCACCGTCCTAATACCCATCTCTTTGCAAGTCCTCAAAACGCGCAAGGCTATTTCACCTCTGTTTGCTATCAACACTTTTTTAAACATTATCTTGGGTATTTATCCTAAAAAATTAAAACTAATGAGGTTCTAAGACGGATCTACCAAAAATAGTGGTTGGTCAAATTCCACAGGAGAAGCGTCATCCAACAAAACTTTTACAATCTTCCCCGAAATTTCAGACTCTATATGGTTAAATAGCTTCATCGCTTCTACTACACAGAGTTTATCTCCCGGTTTTATGATGTCTCCAACTGCTACAAGATTAGGCTTATCTGGTGAAGATTTTCTATAAAATGTTCCTATCATAGGCGACTTGATCGTCAAATATTTATCATCTTTAGAACTATCTTCTAGTGGTGTATTGTCATCTGACTTTGGAACTTCTCCCGCTGATGCAATTGGTGTAGGTATTGGCATTTGCTGTAACTGAACGGGTTGGGTCATATTGCTAGACTTAAAGTAGTCTGAGTTTCTAACGGTTATCTTTATATCATTTACCTCTAGCTTTACTTCACAAACTCCAGATTTTGAAATAAATTTAATTAAATTTTGAATGTCTTTAATATCCATCACTCTACTTTTTATGAATTATATGCCCATTTTAGGTAAATAGCTCCCCATGTGAAACCTGCCCCAAAGGCACAAAGGATAAGGTTTTCACCCTTTTTAATCTTTTTCTGATACTCATTTAACAATAGCGGTATTGTCGCCGTTGTCGTATTTCCATATTTGTAAATATTTAGCATTACCTTTTCAGAGTCTAGACCTATGCGTGTACCCAAAGCATCTATAATTCTCCTATTTGCCTGATGGGGAACCAGCCAATTGAGATTATCTTTAGTCAAATTATTTCTCTCCATCAGTCCAGAGATAACAGCTCCCATATTGGAAACCGCATGTTTGAAAACAGTTTGTCCATCTTGTTTTATAAAGTGTTGTCTGTTCAAAACAGTCTCCTGGGAAGCGGGCAAGATTGACCCCCCTGCTTCTATCTTCAAGGAATCTCTCCCCTCGCCGTCTGTTTTTAAGATCTCATCTAGAATCCCTACTCCCCTTGTGTTTGGCTCCAAAAGTACTGCACCTGCACCATCTCCAAAGAGAATACAAGTTGTTCTGTCTTTGTAGTCAACAATAGAGGACATTTTATCCGTGCCTATCACCAAAACTTTTCTGTACTTGCCCGACTCCACATAGGCTGCCGCCACAGACAGCGAGTATATAAAACCAGAACAGGCTGCGGTCAGGTCAAAAGCATAGGCGTTTTTGGCCCCTATTTTCGTAGCTACATAGACAGAAGTAATCGCTACAGGCATATCCGGAGTTGCTGTAGTCAAGATAACCAAGTCTACCTCCGAAGTGTCAAGATCTGTTTTTTCTACCAAATCTTGAACAGCTTTTATCGCTAAAAATGATGAGCCTTTGCTGTTATCTTTTAGAATTCTTCTCTCTAAAACACCTGTCCTGGTCTTTATCCATTCATCGCTGGTATCTACCATTTCAGATAGCTCACTATTGGTAAGGACATAATCTGGGACAAACCCGCCTACACCGGTTATTTTGGCTGTTACCTTAGGCACGAGTGATGTATTTCTGGTAAGTTGAACTACTTGCTGACACCCTCTTCTTGTATATCGGGAGTATTGTCTATGAGAACATTACCCCTATAATAAAGTTTGTTCTCAAGCCAATATGCCCTGTGGTATTGGTAGACCTCACCTGTTTTCTTGTCTGTAGCCAGTTTGACAACACCTGATTTGTAGTGTGTTCTCCTCTTGTCTCTTCTAGTTTTTGATATTTTTCTTTTAGGATGTGCCATAAGATTTATCTATATATTTATGTCCTTTAACTTTTCCCACTGGGGATTATTTATACCATGACGCTCTTTACTCTTTTTGTTCATACGATTCAATATATCCAAAACTTCTGATTTCATTGTATTGTCCAAAACTTTAGGATGAACCCTCTTTATGGGTATTGTAGAAACAACCATATCATATATCAACTGAGAGGTATCAAAACTACACTCCTCAAAAGGGATAAAAATCAACCTTTCGTCTCCATATAGAGTAGGTTTACTGCTATGCTTCAAAACCACCGTTTCTTTTATACCAACTCCCAAATCGAAAGGCACCAAAGAAACATCACAAAGGAAAGAAATCTTACCCGATATATCAAAATTTAACTCATAAAGCGAAGCCGTCTTGTTGAGACACAAGTCTACGCCTATGTGTGCATTTTGAATATCCTGATACCCAAAATTCTGAAAAAAACCACCTTTAATCTCAAAATTGAAACTAGTTATACCGTGTTTCAATCCCATTAAAGGAATCACAAAATCTTCTAAATCATTACCGTTCCCGCGTTGCAAATATATAGTTTTTAAAACTTCTATCCTTTTTCACTTCTAAAACGAACTATCTGGAGTAGTTTGGGGACTCCTTTGTGATGGTAACATTGTGTGGGTGGCTTTCTAAAATGCCACTATAGGTCATTTTGATAAACTTTGCCTTCTTCAAGGCCTTGATATTTTTTGCGCCACAGTACCCCATACCAGCCCTTAAACCGCCCAAAAACTGTTTCATACTGTCTTCCAGCATACCCTTATAGGGGACACGCCCTTCGATGCCTTCTGGAACTAACTTTTTAATATCCTCTTCCATGTCTTGGAAGTAGCGGTCTTTGGAGCCTTTTTCCATCGCTGGTAAGCTACCCATGCCACGATAGTTTTTAAACTGTCTTCCCCCATATATTTCGGTTTTTCCTGGAGATTCTTCTGTACCTGCAAGTAACGAACCCAACATCACAGAATCTGCTCCAGCAGCGATGGCCTTTACAATATCTCCTGTATAGCAAATTCCTCCATCGGCAATAATAGGAATACCCGTTCCCTCAATAGCCTTTGCTACATTCATAATAGCCGATAACTGAGGATACCCTACTCCCGCGACAATCCTTGTTGTACAAATAGAACCGGGGCCTATCCCTACTTTTAATCCGTCAGCACCATTATCTATCAAAGACTTAGCCGCCTGTTCAGTAGCGATATTCCCCACAACAATATCTATATCCGGGAATCTTCCTTTTATGAGTCCCAACATATCTATAACCCCTTTGGTGTGGCCGTGAGCGGTGTCTATCACTATGGCATCTACGCCTGCCTCTACCAACAACTCTGCCCTATGTTCAGAATCACTTCCTATACCTATGGCTGCGGCCACTTTTAGGCGACCGTACCTGTCTTTATTAGCGACTGGTTTTTGAGTGAGTTTGGCAATATCTCTATAGGTGATCAGTCCTATCAGCTTATTATGTTTGTCTACAACTGGTAGTTTTTCTATCTTGTTTTCTTGGAGGATAATTTCGGCATCTGCCATAGAAGTTTTACTATTGGTTGTGATCACATTGGAGGTCATAATCTCCGTTATAGGCTTGCTATCACCACGCTCAAACCTAAGGTCTCTATTAGTTACTATCCCCTTTAGAATATGATTTTTGTCCACAATAGGTATGCCCCCTATGCCGTGTTCTTTCATGCTATTTTTGGCATCTATAATCTTTGCCGTAAGGTATAGCGATACAGGGTCTATGATCATCCCACTCTCTGCCCTTTTGACCTTACGAACCTGGCTGACCTGTTCTTCTGGGGTCATATTTTTATGCAGTACCCCTATTCCACCCTCTCTAGACATAGATATTGCCATAGCATATTCCGTAACCGTATCCATAGCCGCAGAGACAATGGGCAAATTCAAATCTATATTTTTACTAAATAAGCTCTTGGTCTCTACACTCCT
>BMAT01005238.1:14637-27371 GCA_019649035.1 Elysia marginata
CTCTCTATCTATCTATCTATCTATCTCGCGGTCTGTTTTAATAGATCGTATGTTTGTCCATCTAGCCGGGAAGTTCAACGCCCGCCCTCCTCCCCTTTTTCCGCCTCTAACTTCCCGAGAATACTTATACTAGTGTTTGGGTGCATTGTGGAGATAGATGTTGTCTAACTCTAGCAACACAATTGGGAATGAGAATAGAGTACATTGACTCCAAAGAGGGAGTTTGCCAACTTAAGGAACGATAATTTGCGCTCTAATCTCATTCGCAATTAGGTCTTTTCAAAGTGCCCGTATTACAAGACTTTTATCACGTGACGCAGTGGCTACTTTCCCCACTTCCTTGCAGTAAACACTATACAGCCATTGACTCAACTTTTGTTTTCTGTCGACCTTTCTTCATCAGATCTACTTTAAAAGCTATTGGCTTAATTTTAATTAGGGCCCTACCTAAATACACCAAACAAAATCCTCAACTCCCCGACAGAATGAGAGCGAGGCGCATCATTTCTTTGTTCATTATGTCTCCATAAATAACAGATACTGACCTACGGTATGTTTTGATTTCAAGTTCTTAACCCTCGAACCGGACGTACTGCTTCAAGGCTTTCCCGATAGTGCTAAAAAATAGTTTAAGCTGATAACTTGCCCAAGACGTATAGTTGAACCAGGCGAAGTTCTATATCAGGGAAATATTTAACCACAGCCTCTGGGGAACGAAGAAACATGAATCTGAAGCCACAAACTTAAAAAAATATAAAATATCTATTGTCATTTGAGGCAATTTCTATACGAAATTACTAAACAGGCTGCTGGCAAAATCGGCTGGTGCAGTGTCTAGGTCTACATTTTATAGTATGCAATCACAAGTTTTTCTACTCTTATTAGGCTCAGCTAAACATATGCCCGCATTTTAAGTACCTCTGAATCATTTTCTCAAGCGATTCGTGGAGCACCAAGACTAAAAACGATGAAAATAATCAAGGAAAGGTGGTAGAATGCTCTCTCTTTTATAGTGTTTACATGCGGATTAGCGAAGCAAGACCCTAAGTCACGTGAGGGCTACTTTTAGAGAAAACACCTAATAGTGTGTCCCCCCACCCCCTTTTCCAACACACACACGCATAAAAAATGTTCAGCTTGCGCAATTAAGACCCACATTTTTAAGACATCATGTAGGCCTATTTAAAAATTCTATGAAGTAATGAAAAAACATCTTTGATAATAATATATCTCTATGATGACCTAATTTATTGCATCTACAACATTAATGGCGAGTAAGGCCCTCTTTAAAAAAAAACGTCGGACTCAAATATTTCAGATACATGCAAAGGAATTCAAGAGACCATCAATTACTGTTTATGGTTAGATATTTCATCTCCAGCCACCATTTCAGCTGCTTCATAATCTTATAATATAAGATTTTAAAACTTAGCAATATTTCAATTCTTTGATAGATACAATGGTCTCAATCAGAATATCAGCACAAGTCTATTTATTTATCCAATACGATAATGTTTTACTTAAATCGTTTCTCTTATGCATCTTCATCATATCAAATCTGTTCGCTTTTTTACATTTTTACAGGAATACAGAAGAAATCATCTTGAAATCATTTGTCGATGGTCTTGAATCCCCACCACAGTTTCTACCTGAAATCTATTGTTAAGGAGATCTATTATGCCGTAAATCTTTATGTAGAAAGAGTGTCTGCCCCACCCCCTCCTGTCTCTCTCTCTCTCTCTCTCTCTCTCTCTCTCTCTCTCTCTCTCACTGGTGATTTTTTCCACCCCCATCCCACATTTCCACCTTTTTTACCTGCCAGTACAGCGAAAAAATATCTTTTTTTTTTTTAAAGAGCCTCATTAACAACCACATTCAACACTTTGGATCTATACTTGAGTTTATGCAATTTGTTCTGTTTTCAGTTTAGTGTTAAATGCCAATTATCAATATATGCTGTGTTTGCTTCCTTTCTGTTACATGTATTAACCTGTAACAAGCGAAATAATCAGGATATAGTTACCGTTGCATAAATTTGAAAAGGAAAAAAATATTTATGCGCTACATTGTTCACCAAAGTTCTATCTCAAATTTCCGTATTTATCATGTTTGGTTATCTCAAGTTATTTAACAAAATATAGAAATATTTATGGTTGTATCAATTCGTTCTAGCGTTTCAGCCATTGGCTAAATTCTTTTACACAGGAAAACCTCCGCCAGTTCAGTAATTAAATCTAGTTATAACAATGTAGTTGTATTATGTAAAGATACAAGTTTATTCATGGAAACAAAGAAAGGCGACAAAAGCGAGAACCACCATGATTCGTTGCGTAAATTAATCACAAAGCTTTTGTCGCGATAGTCTGACAATGTTAATTACTTATACGTGTATAAATAGTTATAAATTTAATGGCTTCATTGTTCAAATTCTCTTAATATAGTTTTCTTTTTATTATATTTTAAGAAGTTTAAACGGTTGTGTGACTTAGCCAGCCGAAATGTGGCAACATAGAGGAAACTTTGATTATTGCAGTTTTAGTACATCCATATGAATTAATTTTAGTTTGATTAACATAAAGTAAACGGCACTCTTTCGCACCCACATTGAAACCTTTTTTTAAAAAAGTAGGCCTTCATTTGTACCCAAAAAGGGAAAGAAAAGGGTGCTTTGGTTCGCTTTTTCTCACTTATTTCTCTCCATTTTTTTCCACCCGATCTAGGGACCACCTAGTGTTGTATCCCGTGTCAGTGTCAGCACGTACAATGTATTGAGTAATAAAGGGACTTGAATGTGGTGTGTCCATGTCTTCGCAGATAATTTAACTTTTACAGCTGAATATAGTTGTTAAAGGTATGAAATTAGCAGTGGAGAGACTGAAGTAGGCTTTAAGTGGAAATGTCTGAAATGTTTCTCTAAGTGGCAAAGCAGTGGGTGCCGAAGCTAATATAAATCGAAAGTTTTAGTAACTAAAAGCAGACATTTCGGGCATTTCCACTTACATTCTACTTAAAAACTTTCAATCATTTGATTGCGCAGTCACGTGGCTGCCTCCACTATTTATTCTTATCTCTAGATCTTTAATTAATATAGTTGTACAGACCCGCGTTGTTTGTGTGTGCGTACGTAAAATACTTTTTGATGAATACGTTAAAACTGAAAGCTTGACTCGTGATCTCTAGGGGAGAGAGAGAGCGAGGGAGAGAGAGAGAGAGAGAGAGAGAGAGGGAGAGAGAGACGGTTGAACCGGATGAGATTAGGAAGAGAAAGGACAGAAAAGGGTAGCGTACTGAGGGAGAGAGGTGGGTGGAGAAAAAGTAATAATGGAGGCGGAAAGAGAAACAATAAAAGGAGAAAATATACCAAAAAAAATAATACTCTATGAAGAGTATAGGGAAGTGTAGGGAAAAAAGATAGTATTGCAGAAAAGAGTAAAAACTAAAAGAAAAAGGAGAGTACAGTGAATTAGGGGTACAATAGAAACCAAGGCAGAGGCATTCATCTACAGAGAAACATTGAGACTGAGAGGATGTGCAATGGAAGACAGAAAAACTCAGAAAAAAACAGATGCAGGGGGGGGGGAGAGAGAGAGAGAGAGAAAGAGAGGTGGGGGGGGGAGAGAGAGGGAGAGACCACAACCGAGCACTGCAGACCAACGGGCAATCATTCCACGTTAGCGTGCCTGGCCTATGAATTGAGTGGTGACGCAATATTGCGCCGTACACCAAGCTGCCTGCCTGCCTGCCTGAGCTTGCAACTCGCCTAGGCTCTCTTAGACAGTCCGAGTGACGGAGGTTGGGTTATTGCGCCATTGACCGGAGGTCAGCACAACCTTGCCTTCCCTCTCCACCGCCACCCACTGCTCTCAGGCGTCTAGATCTAATCTTAGTCTATTACTTTCCTGTTTGTTTCCCCTTTCCCGTAACTTGTAGTGGGCTGCCCCTCGCCCCACCCCTTCTATGCACACAACATTATCCTTTGAAACTAATCCTGAGAGTGCAGACTGCTTGCTTCAGCTTTGTTTTTCCGAGTTTTGCTCTGCTTGCAGCTTTGAGCAGGCAGTTTGACAAACTTGTTAGAATTAGTTTCCCATAACATGTTATCCACTGGTATCAAGAGAAACAAAGCTCAAAGAAATTTACAAACTTGGTTTAATAGGGTTTTTAATTTCTTTATTTATTTAAAACGTGCATGGAAACCATGAAAAACCACTGTTTTTAAGAACAGACTCAACTTTACTTTGAAGAAAACATGAATTTCCAAAGCTTGTTCAAGCCGGATCACAATGCATTCATCAAAAGAAAAAAGCGCATGAAATTGCATTAAAAAGATACAAAAATGTTCCACCAATCTGGTTAAACTATTATAATGCTCAAAGATTTTATTAATCTGAGGGTGTACAAATCGAAATTGCATTAATTTGTGTTTCAAGTCCAGACTTGCAAGTTGACACCCACAGCTGTACAAGACTGGTCTCGACTCCCTTTAACATTAAATTGCTTGGTCAGCGATTTGAAATACGTACTCGGTTCTGGTTTTGCGGTAGGCTCTTTCAAATGGAGAGAATGTTGAAATGAAATTTGAATAATTCTTCCTTTGTGTGGTAGAACTTTGCTTGCTTTTTGTTATTGTGTGCGATTAATTATTAATGTCATTCAACTGTAGCTTGTGAAGAATACCAGGCCTTTATTGTCGTTAAAAATACGTATCATGAAAATCTTTTATCGTTTGTTTTTTTAGACACTAATTGCGCCTCTCTCTCTCTCTCTCTCTCTCTCTCTCTCTCTCTCTCTCTCTCTCTCTCTCTCTTTTTATCTCATCATAACTCTCCTCATTTCTACCAGCCTTCGTGACACTGACAGGCCGTCTGATAAACCCAAAAATTGATATTTTGTAAATTTTTTTGCAGCTTTATTTGCTTATTTGTTATCCATTTAACTGTTCCCTTCTTTCAGGGGACTTGAGCTCAAAATTTTTAAACCGTGTGCAAGCACGAAATTGCGAATTCCGCGATAAAAATGCAATGAATTCATAGACGGCTAACTTGTTTAATAATCATGTTAAGCATTTAAAACACTGCTTTATGTAACAGAAAGAGGATGAAATAATAAATCATATACAACGGTAATTAAAATGTTGCACACACTGAAATAAACTTGGATAAGGCAATCAGGAACAAAAGGCAACCTTTAAACCCAGGTGCACCTGGAATCTTATCCAAAGTTATTTTACTTTGATCAGAGCTGTGTGGTATGACAATCATGCGGATACTTGTTAAATTTGAAAATCCAACAGTGGTGAACTGATGGATGATTCGTGTGAATGAACTCGCACTCGAAATAAATTGAATACAGTGGAGCGCAACGAAAATTAATCCTTAGCTATGATTATTCTATTTTCGAGTTTTAGGGTTCAATTACATGCCAGTCAGACACCGAGAACCAGAGTAATGGTACCCTCTTGGTATCTATGCTTGTTAAACGCAAAATGACTTGCTACAGTATGCAGTACGCAAAAATTTTATGTAAAATTTCTTTTCTCAACTAGTTTTATATTTTGTAACAAGCAAACCAGATTTACGATTCTTTAAAAAGGTTGTCAAGTTAAAACTGTCCTCTCTCAAACTCTACCCAGCTGCAGTCATTTTATTACGTTTAATAGAGACCTTAAGCACGCGCACCGTGTCTCACTACGCGTACGTGAAAATCGGGAAAGTAGATCAAGGAAACTATAAAAATAATGAAACCAGTTTCTAAAAATAGACCCACAGATATTCCCGTCATGCTCACGCGTTGGCTGCTTAAACTAAAGTCTGAAATATCAGCGGTGTTCACGAAACTAAAGCAAACTAATGATGATATTGACGACGATGATAATGATGAGTGGACAGGCTATTTAGGAAGGTGGTAAAGAATGTAACCACACCGGTAGTAAATGCAGCAGCAACAATAGTAGTGGTAAATTTAGTGGTAGACGTAGTAGTAGTAGTAGTAGTAGTAGTAGTAGTAGTAGTAGTAGTAGTAGTAGTAATAGTAGTAGTAGTAGTAGTAGTAATAGTAGTAGAAATAATAGTAGTAGTAGTAGTTGTAGTTATAGTTGTTGTTGTTGTAGTAGTTGTTGCTGTTGTTACATTTTGAGCATCAGCAATTGTTGTAGTGGCTATTATTTATATTTCAAATCATTAGCAGCAAGACATATAACCAGTTGTTAGATTGATATATGTAAAGTAAAATATAATTTATAGCGTCCACATTTTTTACAAGTGTCATATCCTGCGTGGAGACTCTTATT
This sequence comes from Elysia marginata, assembly GCA_019649035.1. Lineage (NCBI taxonomy): Eukaryota > Metazoa > Mollusca > Gastropoda > Plakobranchidae > Elysia > Elysia marginata. The sequence goes on from BMAT01005238.1 coordinate 20,927, forward strand.
TCAAAAACTTGTGCACGCACTATGTCTAAATGTCGTGTAACTTATTTCGCACAAATCTGCAAAAATAATCCCTTCGTCTTGTTCGTTTCATTAGTGTAACTTAAAGTTAGAGATGCTGGAAAAGAAGAAAGAAAAAAACCGGGGCTGTATCGTAGTCGATGGCTGAACAGATCCAAATAATAGAAGTTTTTAATAGCACTCAATATTACTTGTATTAATTTGTATTAAGTTGTAACACATGTGCTTTGAAGAGCCACTTTTGAACCCCCATACGTGCAAATTGCTGTTCAGTGTTTACCGTGATTCTATAGCTACCAGCCTCACTACGACACTAGGCAGTAGGCACACCATCATACTAGAGGGGTCAGCCATTATGGGTCAGTGGGTAATGTCTATTATATATACGTGTTGTAAAACTTTTTATTTCAACATTAGTTTGTTACATGGGAAAAAAACATGCTTCCGCGACAGGGAAAGAGGGTGTGTGAGACAAATAATGAGAGAGAGACACACAATTAAAGAAAAGAAACAGAGAGGGATAGAAAGAGAGAGAGAGAGAGATTTAGATTATAGGGTAATTTTCTCACATCAGTAGTTAACATGAGTTTTTCTTATTCAGACTTTCACTTCGCTTCAGTTTACTCCCTAACAGTCATCAGATCAGTACGTTTGCGGTATATTCCACCCCTTCTCTCTCTCTCTCTCTCTCTCTCTCTCTCTTTCTCTCTCTCTATGTGTGTATTGTTCTTAATTCGAAGTTTATCGTTCCCTAAGCTCGCATCAGGCACCATTGTCTATCCATCCTTTCATTTATCATGCATCTCCACTCTTCTTTTTTTTCGTACCTAGATCTTAGTACCTTTCGTTGTAGCAGCACTAGCGGCAGCAGATGAACAATGAGATGGGAAGGTGGCTCTGGCATCAGAGAAAAAGTTTGGCCTACTATTTCTTTTTCTCACAGATTGACACAGTAACACAAATTTTCACCAGCTGCAGCAGCTGGTATCTGTCTATTTCAGACATTACCAATACCAGGGAACCGCTTAAGTACTGGGCCATGACGTGACACTGGTCCTAATCTTGGCCTTTGTTCTCACGATTACCACCCGACCATTCCCCTTCCTCTTTCCTAAATTTCATAGGAAAAAAAAATGACACCTTTGCCACCCCCACCCCCCCGGCCCTCTTTCCGCACCAAGCTCCACCCTTCCTTCTTCATCTCCTCCTTTGTTTACATTTTTTACCTGGGGTGGGCTATGACTGGACCACTCAGCTATACTAATCTGTTACTTGCTTGGCCTAACAAAATTCTCATCTTGAGTTACGTCACATCCTAATACGACTTGGGTCTGACGTAGCGTGCTTTTGTAGGGGGGTGTGTCTGTGTAGGAAAAAGAGGTGCAAAATTACCTTCAGCATTAGGCTCCTATGGTACACACTGGTGCAAGGTCGCGTTTTCCCACTCCTCTACTTCTCTTACCCTCCTCGTTTTCCTTTTGTTTTACCCCGACCTTTTTATTTCATCTTCTTTTTCCTTGCTGTGGTTCATCTTCTAATCCTCTCTTTCTTCCTCCTTCTTTATCTCCTTTATGACCATCACGCGTTTTCTAGAGTGGTACTGGTGGCGCAAATATAATGTAATCGTTGCTGCACGGGCGCGGCCATGGAACACAGCTCTGAATAGATTTTTTTACCTGTGTTCATTTGGCAATGGCCCATTTCTTATTTTTCTCTTAAAAGTCCTGTTGGGGCAGGGGTGGAAGTCATCAAAAATATTTCTGCACTCCAGTCTTTCTTATACTTCCACAAATTATTCGTTTTTTTCTTTTCAATGTTCATCATCCCAGCTGCCTCTCAAATGCCTCTGTGAATTATATAATGTATCTTTTGAAAGTGATCTTTTCATTTCTTTCTCATCACAATTTCAATTTTAATCATTCAATTCCTCCATTCCTATATGACGAGTTGTTTTCTTTTTCTTTTGGGCACTTATAAAATTGTCTTTCTTATTTTTTTTGTTTTGTCTCGTGTCCCACACAATGGTTTCATTTTTTCTTAATATAATAATAATTATATTATAATCTCCCAAGAAACAAAAAATGTTGAGGCGCAAGTATAGCCTCAACTGTGACTTTAAGTCACATGCATGTGAACAATATTTGTGCTTGGGACTTAGTTTTACCAATGAGAATATATACGACATATAACTCATATTCTTTGGTTTTATTAGAGATCAAAATAAATCATGGTAGCCCTTGAGCTTCCCGTTCCGAAACACCAATAAGCTGTATGACTATGAGAGGGTGTTCCGATTCCATGTCCAGCCTCAAGGCTTGTATCGAAACATCATCATTTTATGACCAGTAAAATCAAAGCATCAAATGCAATTTTGATCTGCCAATAAACTGTTTAAAAAGCTACAACGACATTAAAATATATTGCTAACCAACCATCTGGCGTCTACTTTCCTTGCACGTCCTCTTGCCCAACGTATAATATTATTAAATATCACCAAATTTTATTCAAGGCGCCACCGGTTGGTACAATATCTGATGACGTTCTAATTATTTCCACCCTTTTGTTTAACCTGTCAATGAATGTTCCCTGCGGGCTCTATTACACATTGCAGTGAATCATCTCTGTCTGGCTAGGTGGGCTAAAGAGGGTGGTGTTTTTAAACCAGCTCTTGACCTCCTCCTGTTGCCAGCGTGACACCCTCTAAAATTACATTAATTCTGATAACAGTAAGTACTTTTGAAAAAGCTTTCGTATATATTAATATGATTCCCCAATTTCTATCGCCTCCTGTATGGCATAAGTGCATTACTTCACCATTGTATATCAGGATGATGTTGGTTTTATTTTTTGTTGTTGTTGTAATTTGGGAGTGAGGCTGGGGTAAAATTTAGCATCAATCTCTCAATCCACCATATACCCTCTGTAAGGAGTTCGAAGACCTCAGCCATTATGATGAAAGGAACCGCTCTAGTTCTAGTAAGAGGATAGAAAAGTAAACGAGACTTACTGTCTCACATTTCACCCCTTTTTAACCCTCCACCTCTTGCCTAAGGGCCAACTCGTCACAAGAGATAGAACTCATTATCAAAGAAAACTGCCTTTTGCCTTCGCATTAGCACCCTCGGGAAGTTTAGGTGACGTTCAACTACCCAAATACTTCCGTTTGAGCCAGGTATAAGATCTTCCTACAGGAAGATGAAATAGTAAATAATCCCCCCTCCCCCCCAAAAAATGCCAGCACGTGCAAATTACCCATTTTCTTTCACCAACTTTCTATCGCTCCCTTGTTCTTTCGTTCTCCGTTTTTTTCTCCGACCTTCTAGAGACCAAATAGAGACTTTGCGCGCCGACGACGATAACGTATGGCGTAATAACACCCATAGGTAGCGTTGGTTTTAGAAGAGCAGACGATTAGCTGACGGGCCCCGTTTGCCAATCAGCCATTTTGGATTTCCTCCGTTATGGTCTTCGTCCCCTCGAGCGGGCATGTAGCGCATAAAATCTCTTCTCTCTCTCTCTCTCTCCCACTTTCTCTTTTTACCTCTTTATCTCTGCCCACTCTCTTTCTTTGTTTCTCATTTTCATGCTCTCCCTATCTTTCTCTGTATTGCCTTTTCTTGTTGGTTGAAAGGTTGTAAGTATGCTTTTTTACTACATAAGTTATGTATCTCTTTCTATTTGTTTGTTTGTTTTTTGTTTTTTTTTGTGTTTGTCGCCAATCATTCGATTTCCAGTATAATCACTGTGCTATCTGTTCACCCACTATCAAGGAAAAAGTTCTAAATGTCTATGAAGAGAAAAGCGTTTAGAAGTTATAACCTTTATTGACTATTACTAGCTTAAGATACAATTTTTGCATGATCGCCATTCCATAAATTTGTTTTAATGTTATTTCACACTGAGTGATATTTCTTTTCACCAACCGCTGTGCGAGCCAATCAGAAAACAATACCACATTTACATGCAGATCACAACTTATTTTCAGGCATGTCAACAATCCCGAAAAAGTCTTGTAAGGAAACAACAATTTTTATCAATGCTGTGGACATTTAATGATATCCATGCGACGACAAGATTTTAATGGTTTTGGAGGTTGAAAGAGAATGCCTCATTGCTTAATGGGAAAGTTAAATAGGACTCAAACTATCAGCTGATAAGTCAAACTCTTGTTGGACTAAAAAACGCAATCAACCTATCCATACGGCAACACGCACTTAGCCATAAAATTACTAAAACTAATGCGACTTCGTTGGACTTAGTGTTCAAGCGTGTGGACGTTAAAAGCCTACATGCAGACCTTGTCTCTATGCTAAACTCTGGCTCATCTTCTACTTGATGTAAGTTTGACTTCATTTATTAGATAAGGGTCGACATTGGACTGGTAACTCTTTTTTCTTTCATGAATACCTCGGGAAAACAACCTTTCTCTATACTACATATCTTTCTAGAATACGACTGAAAAGTTCCGCCTCTTGTGCACTATTTTCTTCATTGAACGAGTGTTGAAAATTGTGGACAGTTTCGTTACAAGATGCCTAGATATGTAAAACAGTTCACCAAAGTCGTTTTAAAACGAAAAAGTCATTATTTGCAGAAATACTTGAATTGGCCAAAGTGTGTAGAATATCATGCGAGATAAAGTATTACTCCATTGAAAATCATTGTTTAGCTTCTGGAACTCAAAGAATGCTGACCACCCTGCTCTAGATCTATTCTCAAAATCTCTCTTGCATTAAGTTCTTATGTGATGCATTGCTATAATACTATGAGGGTTTTGTGCTTTCGTTTTTGTAAAATATATTACCAGGTTGTATAATCTAGATTTAGACCGGGATCGGCATTGGAGAAAATTTATTCTAAGACAAAATAATTGTCCGAGACAGTCGCCCGACTGCCACACTAGATCTTATTTCAAAATCTACCACTTTGGTTGAGTTATTGGGCGACTGGGTGAAAGAAAAAGTCACAGATAAGGAGCAAAAGTCTGAGGGCTCTTCCAGTTTCCATAGGTGAAGGTTAAGACAGCATAATGAATACAGTTCATGGCGGTTTTTTTTTTTATTTTCACTGTTTTGAAAAGCGCCTATAATTATCGCTATAAACTCGTATTGATGTTGTCTGTTCCCAGTATATATATATATATATATATTTATTTATTATTCGTAAGTCTTTCCCGTCTGCTCTAAACGCCAGTCGTATGTTTTATTATCTCAACATGGCGGACTCTGTCAAATGTTTTGGTGTGGAGAATAAAGCATATACAATGTAGTTCGAACATGAATTACGTAACTTGACACGCGGAGCATGGAATGGAAGAAAATGGTGCCGAAATCTGGTGTAGATCTAGGCCTAATAGAGACGCTAGATTAAGATATCTTCTATGTCTGGCTCTAAATCTAGATTATCTAGATTGATTCCTAAATATTAAGTCAAATTTTTAGACTCTTATTTAATCTAATTTTCGATCTCGATCTAACCTAAATTCTACAGAATTCAACAATTGAAGCGGACGATACTTTTTGTGTATGTGTGTTCTTCTTCCTTCCAGTTTAAAAAAATGGTAGGCGAAAGTTTGAAGCATGTGACCTTTCCGTACAGATGAATTCATCCTTACTGATTTCTAGAGCGCGTTCAGTTAGAGTTCTCATATTTGCTGTTCTTTTGCCTTCAACAAAACCGCATTGCTCTTCTGCTATCATGATGATTTTAAAAGCATTATATTTTGGTGATGTGACTCGTGAGACTAATTATTCTATGTCGCTCACATTCCGCCAACCTTGGTTTCTTTTGCAGCGCTAAGGATTTAGATTTGGAAATGTCTGTTGGTATCACAGTATGCCCTCTGTCGTAAGTTTCATTGAGTAGCGCTAGCGACACGACTTTGTCAACTCCGTAGTCAAGTGCCTCTATCAATTCCACTGAGTGATATGTTGTGTGGCAGAGTCGCTTTGCCTATTTTCATCTTCCTTCTTGTTCTCTTACTTCGTCTTCATAAATGATGGACCAGGATATTTTTCGTCATTACTTAAGGATCATCTTTGTTGTCTTTAAAAAGTTCATTTATGTATATTGCCCATCGATTTGACATTAAAAAATTTCTGATACTTGATATTCCATCAGTTCTCATGGGCTCATTATTAGTAGTTATTCATCCATTAAAAATTGAAACAGCTCGAAAGAAAGTTTTAATGCATACAAACACAAGACAAAAAGGGATCACTGACAAACAAGACCTCAATCTAATACTGACTCATAATTTACCCCACCCCCAACTTCTTTCAAACAAATCTGTAATTATCCTCCTAGAGAATAATACTTTTTACACCTAACCGATTCAACTCTTTTCTTGGCTATAATCTGCTACTTGTCGGTGACACCTATTGCTCTTCACTTTTTACATCCTCCCCGTCCACCCCTTGTAACCCGC
>BMAT01005238.1:47982-68094 GCA_019649035.1 Elysia marginata
AAAAAAAAAAAAAAAAAAAAAAAAAAACGAGGCAAAGAATCAGACAGAAAGTCTCATTCAGTATGAAATTGCATTTCGCTAAATTTTGTCGTAGCTTTTGGGGAGAATTTGATTTTCCATTGACTCATGCCCTTTTAGTTTAGGCTATTAGTAATCCCATGATGATTATTGTCTTACCTGAACTAAGGGTAAGAGATGCAAGAACTCAGATCGAGGAAACATTGAAGTTCTCTTCTTACATTCTGTTCATACGTGCAATGCGTGCAAGGATTAACACCTTGCATTATTAAGGCATAATCAATAATAGCCTTCTGACAAAAGGTCTGAAAAAGTTCGTTTTTTTTTTCTGTTCATCAGCACTAACTTATATTATAATTATGTCTCTATGGCACAGTGGCACGATTTATAATACTTTGATAATGAGTCATGAACGGCAGAACTTAAGCTTCGCCTATCCGTTCAAAGTAAACAAAATGTGATATAAAAATATATGCATCAATTATTTTCATGAAAGCTAAAATAGGGCCATCTTCCACTTGAGGATAACAGTTGACAACTCACATCAAACAATCACCAAAATACCAAAGCCAGCTCCTACTTTTGTTATTGTAGGCTTATCTTATATAATTATAAGGTAAACCGAGGAGTGTTCTGAGGTGGCGAGGATCCATGTAAGCGGCGAAAGAACACAGGTTCAAGTAAATTCTTATTTTTTATCCTCGGTTTGGAAAGTTCCTGGCCGAGACCAACAAACTGAGCAGGTCCAGTAATCCAAGTAATAATAATAATAATAATAATAATAATAATAATAATAATAAACTAATATTAAAACAAAAACCAAAAACTGGCGAATGGTGTTTTATTGATCTAACTCATTTTATTTTATTATTATTATTCAGGACGAAGTAATGTTAAAACTCTTTTTGGAGTAATGGGCCGGCCCACTCAAGATCAATCTGAATAACAAAATGTTCAACATAAGGACTGTGAAATGTGCTCAAATGCAGGGGCTTAGTTTACTTTGGCGGTCTCGGTTCTGAATAATAATACTCAAAGCGTTAATCAATAAGCACAATGATGTAGGCTAGCCTATATAACGTACAATCTAAAGAGAATTGTTTGTGTAATCGTAAAGATGAAAAAAAAAGTTACGCGTTTTATTTCCATGTCAGTACTAAGGATGCGTTCAGCAAACAAAACGCAGTACGGGTTTTGAATATTTATGTTTGTGGGACATGAACGAGTTGAGATAACAAAAGTGGATCAATATTCAATTTTACTCAATATTTCTACTTTTCCGAAGAGTCAAATTCTAAAATTACATTCCAATAACTAGTTCCAGTTTCACTTTTTGTACGAAGGCCACCTCAACTTTTTAACAATATAGCAACAACAACAACAACAACAGCAGCAGCAAAAACAACAAAAACAACAGCAGCAGCAAAAATAACAACAACAAAGCAAACAAAATAATGTGATAGGATGATTGATGTCCGACCCAGCGCAGAAACTGTCAGCGGTTTGGTAGCTGTTAAGTGTGCAACTAAGCTTTCCATGACTCACAACGTTCAAAACATATATAGCTTCGACAGCCCGTAAGTAAATACAATGAAAAATTGAATTCGATTTAATGTTTCGCACATGAAGTCATCAGACTCAGAGTAAATTATAGTTATACTGCTTAACAGCCCATAGATGATAGAGGCGCGGTCTGGGTGGAAAAGGTTTGCGCGGAGCTTGCGTTGACTTGAGTTCGAATCCCAAAACTGCCAGTGTCGGTGGATGAGTTTGTGACCTTCTCTACGTCAGCCCCCAAGCGTGTGTTTGGTACGCAAATTGAGAAAAGACCTGTTCCTACTTTTACTCTATTTATAAACAAAACATTTCACGGCTATCGAGAAGTGTAGGCGACAGGCTATCTGTTGAGTTGATGCGTATACAGGGAGGTTAGACATGAATCGTGGTCATGACAACATAAAGTTATAGTCACTAAGTTCTCACTTCTCAATCGCTCTAAACAACGGTCAAAATTTGTGTAACTATCATAAAAGTTTTGGATTAGTTGCATATGAATTGTAAATCATAGCATAAGAATTTAATTTTAACAGTTTCGGCTTGTCAGAAGGAAGATTACACCAAAGAGAGAGGCGCAACAAACAGCAGCAGCTGACTATCTAACCGGCGCGTGCCAAGAGAGGTCGCTGTGCGCAAACCTAAACAGACGATCTGAGCCAAGGCCTATTCTTAGCTTGTTCTCACACGATTCCGCAGGCTGAAACCTTTGTCATGGCTGGGACTTTGCCCTGAGAGAACGGAAAGGTTCTCGCTCTGCGTTACCTACCTAGATCTGGTTGCTCTATTCTAAGTACACGCTATGCATCAGGCAGAATGGAACCGTGAAAGCAGGTAGGCACTGCTTTTTTAAAAATCGTGGCACCTGTCTAGAAACTGTACTTTTCCTAACTGTTATTAAGTTGATCAATATTATAGTTCATACCGGTACCGTTTTTTTTTCAGCTATGCTTTGGCTATGGGATTGTTTTTGGTGTTTTAGAACAGGCTTGAAAACTGCCTAGGCCTAGCTGTGATTTCTTTGCTGATATTGATCGTTATCCTGTCTTAGATATTTTAAGACAAACTAACCGGTTTTTAACTTTTGTTGAATAAATTTTAAAACTGATAATTCAGAACTGCGTAGTTACCCATTTAACACGGTGATATCGATCGTTTGCCTTGCGTAAAACGCATGTTTCCGTCTGCTAGCGAAGCTGTCTCCCAACAGCTGATTGGCTGCCGGTAGTGAGAGCTTTCGCGAAAGGTTTCTAAGGCAAGACTAGCCTAGACAAGTCTGGGCCTAGACCAGTGCAATGGCCTAGACCGATGTCTAGTCGCGAGATCTAGTTAGGACTAGTCTACTTCTACTCTCAGTGAGCCCCAAAGAGCCGAAAACTCAACATTCATAGATCTACTTGTTATTCAGAGTGAGGGGGTGTCTTTTCCATTTGTGCAGTCATGTCATGGGCCTCTGAACTTAAATGATCCCCAAGGCATCCGCCCCCACCCGGTAAGTTAAATAGCCTAAGAAGATTGCTGGAAATCTAGAATTAGGCTTGATTTTTTTTGTATAATAGAAACTATTAGGCCCTAGATCTATATCCTACTCAACATCTAGTCTCTAGATCTTATCTTGGTCGGACATTTGACGTACAATCGTGAGTTGAAGACACTAGATCTAGAATCTAGATTAGATCTAGATCTAGATCTAGATCTATAGATTTTGATCTATAATATCAATATCTCAGACTCAGTATCTGGATACTGTCAGAGATAGCCTACCTTGCAGGTTAGGTCATCCAACTTTAAAGTTCATTTCAGGTCAAAGATCTAGATCTAGAATCTAGTTCTATATAGTTGTAAAAGCTACTGACCTCTAATTTAGTCTAGGGGTGAATCATTTCTGTCTTTAAAAAACGAGACTCTAGATCTAGATTTATTCTAGATCTATTCTAGATCTAGATTCTAGATCCAGATTCTGGCTAGGGATGAAAAAAAAGACATGCCCAGGCAGGAATCCAAAACAAACCTTGGCTTCTAAGATAAACAAATAAAACCAACCAATAAAATCATATCACCATAGCCTAGGCTTACAGTCTAGATCTAGGCTTACAGTCTAGATCTAGATCTAGATTGTGATTTTCCATTATAGATCTAATGTTATACTACATTAGAAATAAATTTTATAAAAGGCACAGTATTAAACAGTTAAATGCATTGTTTTTAAAATTCAAAACAGATGACGAATTAAAGGAAAATGAAGAGTAATTGCTTGTATAAAATATAGAATTCTCCCAATCAAGACATATTCTAGGTCCGTTATTCATAGGTTTGGATAATATAGCCTCACACTAACACGGTTTGTGAACAAGCTTGCAGATAACCTGACATTGTTGGTACATCAAATTTAACCATCACACCATGTGGCATTTTAAAGCTTGCAGACACCTGGGAACTAAGATTAAGAGAGCTGTTTGTTTGTTTTTTTGTTTGTTTTTTTTTTTTTTACAAGAAATAGGCTAGACATAAAACACTATTTGATGCTGTAGTTAAAAGGCTTTTTCTTTTCCTAATGACAATGTAATTCACAGAGTTAGGTCTGCTAAGTTTTAAGAAAAGATCTTTTGAGTGTATCAATCATTCAATGCCTAGCATTTATGTTTCAATCGTAACTTAAATCTCATCATTTTAATCAAGACAGGAAACCACATGAACAAATTTATCTGATTATCCATTCTCTCGACTCACAGGAAATTTTTTCCTAAATACAGTTGGATCCGCCAAATCTGGAAACACAATTTATCAGGAGATCTTGTTTAGAGATTCGAATTATTGTCTTAAAGTCATTGCTAATTTGGGAAATATAGTTACCTGTTTAAAGCGGTACAAAAATTCCAGATATCATTGTCAAAATGAAGTCTTGGTGGCAGATTGTAAATGTTATTATGTCAATCACTTACATGTTATGAATGAAATGACAGACAGGTGGTTCATAAAGCTTTCCTTGGCTTAAGCTATGTTGAACCGTGGTTTATAATATAAAACTACTGTCAGTGTCATGCTGTGCACTTCACACTTCAGTTCTTCATGGTTGGGTATTGATAGAGCTTATAGATGTCTGTTCTAACAGAGTAATGGGTATTAATCTAAAAATGAGAGACAGTTGCCAGACATGCTGCAAACATTACGGTCATTTTAAGAGAAAAGGGCGTGACTTTTGTTCGTCTCGTAAGATTTAGAGGGTAGGCCTACAGTTTGCAAAGACACTGCGTGTAAGGGTTGCGTAACTCTCATCATTCACTGATCGTCCCTATGTAACAGATTCGCAGCAAGAAATGATTCAATTTGTCTATGAAATGATAAATTAATTGTGCTCGAAGCACTTGAGATTCCAGGAGCAACAATAATGCAAGTTGCCAAGTACTTTGACATATCCATGCCTCAAGTTAGGAGAGTAAATTCTCACCGTTTCTTCCTCTACTTCTTCTTCTTCTTCTACTTCTTCTTCTTCTTCTTCTTCTTCTTCTTCTTCTTCTTCTTCTTCTTCTTCTTCTTCTTATATTCTTCTTCTTTTTCTTCTTCTTCTTCTTCTTCCTTTTCTTCTTCTTCTTCCCATTCTTCGTTTTCTTCTTACCTTCATTCACTCACTCTGTGTATGTGCACGTTACATAATAACCATGTCTGAACACATTAAATTTACTCTTTTTTTTAAAGTTGTCCGTAAAATCGGAAGAACCCTGTTAAATTTGAAAAGAAGTCTCCACCAATTTTCCAATTAAGGAAGGCCGGCTGTATTTTCATGTCACAGAGATAATTTTAAAAATGGAATGATATTTTTCTTCAAAGAAAGTAAATAATGGACTTTAAAACAAACCATGTTCAGACTAGAATGCAGTAAATTTAACTTTTTCATTGAACAGTTTCTAAGAGAAGTGATATGTAGCTGAACCATCTGGAATCGTCCTAGAGACTGTTTTCATGGATAAGAAAAATTGATAAGTCCATTGTTCATTCTTTTTAAAATCCCAAAAGTATTCTTTTGCTTTAACCAATATTATAAAAGAAAAATGCCATGTCCATAATTTTTGTCTTGAAATTGTCTTCTAAAGGTATATGCTGTATATTCTCCTTAACTACCCTTTTTTCAATGGTTTTGGAATTTATATACAGTACAAATCTCTTATGATGTAATATCATGTCTGATGATTCGAAATTAGCAATATGTTGAAGTTTTCCATGTTTGAGGTTTCTTATTCTTTTAGAGTCTTGTAACATTAGAATTCATAATTCAAACTGAATCACCTTTAATTAATTCTCTAAAAAAAAATTAATTTCTTTATGTTCCACGTAAGAGGTTTTCCTTTTTGTACTTAGTTGGAGCAGTTTCTCCAAAGCATGGTCTGTAACAAACACTCATTAATCCAATTTTTCATCTCCATACTCATACAGACATGCCTTTGCCTCTTATATTTATATGTTTAATGTTCGTGCATGCATGCAAGCATTGGGTAAGAGAGGGAGGTGATAGTTTTATTAGTTTAGTTTTTTTAATTGTTTTAACAACACAATGATCAACTATAATATTGATAACTATAACAACTTTTTTTATTTTTAAAATTCTGAGCATTTAACAGCATTATCGTTTACCTTTCTCTCTCTCCCTTTCCTGGCCCTCTTTCTTCTTTTTTCCATCTGCCTCGTGGAAATTTAGGGGAATGAGTGTGAGTCAGTTAATCGGATTGTCTTTTTTTAAAGGAATTAATGACATACTTTTTGGTACGTTGTAGTTGTTTTTCTTGGAGGTCTGTGCTACCAAATAAAAGTCTTGTCCCTGAGCTGAAAGCATAATTTTTTTATATAAACATTGTGTTGTCAACTAACATTTTAATTACTTCTGGTTTTTTTAATACTGAAAGGGTGGCAACGGTTAAACTTCTGAAAATATTTCTAATGTGAACGTGTCATCTTGTTTCTCTAAAACTCTTTGTGTAGAAAAGTTTTATTTGGCATCTCTGAAGGCTATGCTTGTGGAAATACACTTTGTGTTTAGCACCTGAAATAAGATGTCTGGGTCGTGACCTCAATCGGAATGGGTGTCATTCTTTCTTGTGATGACCCTAATTATGACAATCCTGTTTATATGCTATAATTAGCCCTGTTGTAGCGTGACATCATGATTCATGCACCTTAGTCTGAAATGAGGTCACGAAGGTGCTGACTGCTGCGCCCAGCCGTTTAACTTTCAGCAACCAGCTTGAGATTTTTCTTTTCATCTCTGCTTTTTAACACACAGTTGCTGGCAGACAGTTTTAGCTAATTTTAGATATTTATGTCAGTCATATTTAATTAAAAGACAAAATATGGTTTTCAATCGAACGAATCGGACAAAGGTCAACTTTTCATTAAGATTATGAGAAAAATTCATCCGCTACCGATGTCCGAGGCAATGACTTGTGGAAACTTTAGCCCTTGTCTTTTTGACTTGTTTAACAGCCATTTTTTTGTTTACCGCATAACAACATAAACCGATATATATTATTATAATTTTTTTACACGGAGGATGGCAACAGAAAGCATGTAATTTAAACATTTACAAACTAAACTGTGGAAATGAGTGAGATCGAGAGGGCGATGTCACTGAGTTTTTCTTTGTGTGTTTTGATCTAGTACACACGTCAGTGGATGCGCCCCACTTAGCTGCTTGAAATGTTAGGTGCATGCGTCATTCAAGTTCGCAGCCATCGGCACAGACAGTGCAAGTTATACAAATGTATGACTATGTACACACCAGGGTGCGCAGGCGGCTTTGGTAATAGGAGCAGTCAGTATCTTCCAAGTCATACCGTATTTTACACTTAGGCGAGGCATGTAGCCTCGATATTGCGAGCGGGTGTATTACTTTGGTGGTGGATCAAAACAGCGCTCAGATTTTACTCAAATTTGATTTTAGCATTGTTGGCGAGCTTATTAGGACGATTAACTGATTGTTTTTTGTATGTCTTTAATACTAGCACTCCTTTTCACCTGAACCTTCATACCATTACTGCGTGCACCCTTTGCCAGTAATAATGCAAACAAGAGCAAATATTTCACCTAAAATTATACAATCATTATAATTCCACGTCTAACCTCAACAATGTAAAATAAAATTGAAAAGAAGGTATATGAAGATTGAATTAAGGAAAAAAAAACGAAAGGAAGAATGGAATTACTGGTAGATCTCTAAGTGCGTCTGAACAAAGTTTTTTGTCCGTCTCTTTAGGAATATGTTATATCTTATTACATGAGATACACTGTCTGCATTTCAGCCAGGATATCATTTGATAACCATAGACTATTCTAGATCTTGTAGGCCTTTACTGTATGTGAAGTTTTAGACAAGTTCTAACAAGCCGCACTTCAGTGAACCAGCAAGCGACCGTGCTTTACCTGAGTGTGTAGCCTGCCGCAAGTTTATCATGCATTCCTAGGAGGAATGCGGTAGGGCCTAAGTTCTGGTCAACTTCAGAGACGTTATGTCTACACAGAGTGGTAAACAAAACACGCAGCCCTACAATTACAGATAGAAGCGAGTCCCCGCTTAGGACCGCGCTTATTGAACATTGTTTTGATATTTACAAATGACTTTCTTTTCAAATATTTTATAATCCGTATTCGCCTTCTCAGCTATAGATTGCTGTAACCACTACATATTTTAATAAGTAGAATAGAACAAGCGACAAAAGAATTATTGTATTATATATGCCTAGCCTCGTATCTAGCACGCACACTGAAGTCTTCTGAGATTTTTTTCGCCAATATTTGTGATCTTCCTCACAAAGAGAGTGTGTCGGTTGCTGTTAAAATAAAAGTAGAACGTCTGTCGGCGTGTCCCGTACCCACAGTTTTTTTTTATCTTTTTCTTGTAAACACCTTGAAATTTCGGGTCCCACTGTGTCGGGACAACCCTGTTTAGAGCCTCGGGTATTTAGCGCCACTCTGCCCAGAGTAACACGCCCAGTCCATACCCCTTCTCTAGCTATCCGCATAAATTCCTTTTGAAAAACGGTCTGATTGATTTTTAATGTATGATAGTGTGGGATTTCTATTACAATGGACGCCTTGGTTGTCACCTGTGCCTGATTGCGAGCAGCAGTTAGNCCCCCCCCCCCTCCACCCATTTTTTTCCTTTTCGGTATACGTATTTGTCGCATGCGCCGGATAGGTTTTTCTGTACTTCAACAGCGTTATCGAATCCTTTTTTTTCAATACGCATAGTGCTACAGACAGATAACCACACATATTCAAGGGTTCTAAAGGTATGACCACAATCACTTCTCATAAAACCGGATTGATCGGATTTGTAACTAGCTTTAACTTGTTGTTCGTGGAGTCGCAATCGTTACCTCTACTTACGTGTATTTGTCTGGAAATTGTATTTCTAAACCCGAACAGCTTCAATCGCAAATATTGCCTGGTAGAATCATTCTCTTCCATCACCGCAGCAGTAGTTTAAGTACATGTACTACAATTAAGAAAAAGAAAAAGATGCCAAATACAAAATAATGCGATAAACTCAAAGACGTTACTATATAATATATATAGCAGGTTTGCTTGATTTCCTATGGTCGCCGTGCGCAACCACACAGCTGACTGCCCGACCTGCTTTACCGATTCAATATCAGTTTACTTGTAATATTAGATTCATGTTGAGCCTATCTGCTAAATGTGGGACACACTCGCGAGCATCCATGAATGTATTGCACCCGGCGGCAGAAAGTTCAGAACATACACGCGTGCATTTTTAGGGTGCTAAATTATGTTGCTTATCACACGCGTGCGCGCCTGTAGCTCTTCGTGTGTGCAGGATGCTCACTTGCAGTCAGCAATGTTACATAATCAATATTAAACAGGCCCCGTCTAGTCTATTATAAGCATCCCCTGTGCTTTGGAACTTCTAGCAAAGTTGAGTTAACATTAAAAAAAAAAGTCACGCCTCCCACCCCATCTCTCTCTCTTACTATCTCTCCCGCATGCTCGCCTTCTCGCTCGCTGTGTTACATCAAATCGCATATTTTCTCCCGTTTCTCATATATATAGTATTTTCACGCTTCACAAAGTCATCTTTCTTTTTGTTGTGTTTTGCCGCATTGTTCCTTTCAGCCTACTTGATTTCGATAGCGCATTTACTCTTCCTTAAATATTACATTAAAAAAAAGAAAGCTCTGCAATGATTGCATGCTGAGGGAACTGACTGAGCTGTTTGCAGGCAAGTTGCACTCAGCGTTCACGTCCACTACATGCATCATCTTTGAGCCCAGTCAGCTGATTTCAGCAAACCCTTTACCGGTAGGCCTTACCTTGTCTGTCTGCACTGCAAGCAGCTCGCTACTCCACAGCTTGGCCAGCCTGCTGTAAACCTGGACAAAATTTGCGTAACTTTACACGGTAAATCCTTCACCTACAGGTATCAACTTTTCGATAGCAAATAGCGAGCCAGCAAGCACTTTTTAGCCCCTTCTCCACTGGCCAGTCAACATCACGACCACACCAATCAGATGCAGACATACGGAGCCTCCCCCCCCCCCCCTCCTATTCAGACACACACCGCTCTTGATACTGTTGCCATTATACGCATGATCTGTTTTTCTTTGTCCCTTCTCTCTATCTCCAGTCTCAGGTCTATGCATGCTTACCTGAAGACCGCGACGCGAAAATTAGAAGGGAACTTGGTTGAATCGAGGCTTCTTTGCCCGACTGACCAATAAGCAATATTATTGCTGCCATTACCTTTTTCATTTCTTTGCAGTCGAAAGTAACGTTTTCTCTATTTACTGCGTAAATCGACTTACAGCGTTCATTTTTTTCGTCTATGTCAACTGCATAAATTTATCAATACAACTTTCTAAACCTAATTTAGTGAATATCCTCGGAGGCTTAGGGGACGCCTTGCCACCCACATCCAAATTTTTAGGTATTGTCAATGTTCGTTTCGCTTTCTGTACTTGCTCACCCCCTTCCTTGGCTGAGGTTGAAACGTGCGTTCCATTTTAGTCCTAATTTTCCCAACAATATTCATTCTCTCTCTCATTCTCACTTTGGTTTCAAACTGCTGTTTCATTTCTTTTGATTAACGAGCGTTCAACTTAAAGTTGTCACCTAAACACAATCATCTCTAGCTTGCTCTTTTTCAAGTTTCACAAACCTTTTTTTTTTTGCTATTAATATTATGTCTATACTTTCTGATTTATATCTCTTTTTTCCTTCGCTTTGTCTGCGAATTCTCTTTTCCTCTTTCTCTCTCTTCAATTAGAAAAAAAACCCTTTCTCAACTTTTCTTATATATCCCTAAACATCGTTTTAGTTCAACCTTGGTGTAGACTCGCGTATTTTACTATTGATATTTCAGCAGTTTTACGTCCTCTAAGCTTGCATCAGGCGCGCTGCTTATAAGTTATACTTATAGTAGTAGTACGGAGAGGCGTACAGTATTTTGCCGAGTTTCTCCCTCTTTTTCATGGTTGAGTAAGGTTAGCGCGCGCACTGGTCAACTCCTTGTCCTAACCAATGTCGCAACATTACAGCATGTTAGATTGGGAAAGCACGAAGTGGCGTAGAGTTTGAAGGTCAAGGGACAACCAACCAGCCAATCAGCTGCCTTCCATCCTCTGCTTTATGTGGATTAGGCTGACCAGTTGATAGTTTCTCTTTAGAATTCTGGCCTTGAACACACATTGTTATCAGCTGTCTTACCTCTACCAGCTTGCCTCTACTTACCGTGGACAATACAAATAACTTTTCGATTGTGAGGGAGAATATTTTCTTCATCTTTGTGACTTCCAGCTCACCCAGCCGTATACTATAAGTATACCTGTCAGCGTCCGTCTGGCAGTTATACTCAACCGGTGTCCATGGATATCTGAGTTAAAGCGTATCAATAGATGGATGATTTTTCTGATTTGGCGTTGCTGACCGACCGCAAGTTTTCTCGAGTCTATTTCCACTAGAGTCTGAAGTTGTACAACTTGTAGATTCTTGACTTTTTGGATTCGGGACTAAGGACAAACCCCCACGCCATGTATTCTCCGTGGGGTGCTGGTAGGATTTTTAAAAATTAAGATTTCATGGCTGATTTTTCCTGATTTGTCTAAATTTACTGGTAAATTTCGGATCTATTGTCCCACATGTAGGCCTACACGATAGAGCAATTCTGTTCCTCATTGTGTCGAAATCTAGATTTAACCTATGTAGATAAGCTATTGACGCTAACTTACCATCTTTCCGCTTTCAATTTCATTATCCATGTATAATTGTGTTACGGTTTTGGCGAAGCCTGTGGGAGCAAAAACGCGATTTTTTTGTAGTCGTCACAAATTCTAGATCTATATCTGTTTTATCTTAGCGTACTTTTTATTATTGATTCTTCATTATTAGGGCACCTTTACACCCTACTCACAGTCAGACCTAGATCTAGATATGAAATAATTTGTTCTTCTGGTTAATAAATTTAGGGTTTTGCAACGCTGAAGAGGAATCTGTAAGCCTGTGTGTAAGGCAATCGTTGAAAATGGTTAGTGATAATCATAGAGATGTTTTTCACAAGATACGTTTCTTATTGGCTGTTAATATAAGAGATGAGCTGTTATAAAGAGGAATTTTCGTTTGTAGCCGACTTACGTCCGGACTAATCAAGATTTGGATCCGTTAATTTGAAAATAACCCATATAACCTTGCCAGCGCCTCTTCTCTGAGCTCAATTGTTACTACACAGTGTTCGAATTTGTGTAGAGTGTCACTCCAGTCTAAAGTAAATCTAGTGAAACTTCCCCAAGGGTGTGTGATAGGCCTATGCGTGTTCTGACCGTCCAAGATAAAACGCTACAAAGTTTCCTGCTATCTAGATAATTTATAAATGAATCTGGTATTTTACTGTATTATGTATAGGCCCCTATCCAACTGAAATCTAGATCTAAATGTTTAGTTTTTTAAAAGTCTTTTAGGCCTAACTCTTGCTTTGGCAGGTGCGGGAACCTTCGTTTTCTTCCTTCCAGTTATGATCATATATATATTACATGTTCAATTTAAGGCTACTACTTGAGTAGTTTGTTTTTTAAGAACTCCCCTCTACCTCCCCAGTTTGTTCGATGTTTTTTCCATACATCTTTCGTGAAGGTCTGCCATATATTTGACTCACACTCAGCCATGGCGTAGGAACTTCAGACCGTGGCAAATCGATAGACACAGTCACCGCCCGATCCAATAGCGCAGGTACCACTGTACATTTTTCAGTGATTCAGAAACCGTGGCACTGGCAGTGTGTTTAGATTAGTCATTTTTTGATCAGGTCAAGATCCCTGTAAACTGAACGCAAGGCTGTGCCATTACATTTCTTCCCAGGGATTTAACTTGCTGAAATCATGCCTAAGCGTACAACCGAAAATTGTTTCATGAAGTACTAGTGTTTCAATCTTCTGATCTATTAATCAAGAAAGTTTTTAATACCTCTTTACTCTTCTATGGTAGAAAACCAGGGGGGTCATTTTCATTCTACTTTTTTAAAAATTATGGACTTGACAGTTTAATGTTTTTCTATAATTTCCTAACTTGGGTACATAGCCTGCCTCTTACACTTGCGATCTTGTCTAAGGTCACACCTACGCTCTCTTCTGTCTATAAGGAATTTTCTCTTCCTATGCTGTTTAGCAGCTATTGAAATGAAGAGCTCGCGATATACATACATGTGCGCTGTGCTTATCAGAATACTCTATTATTTTTTTTTGACCCAATAGAAATGTGCAACAAGCATTTTCATGCACGTCGGTTCTTATCGCGTGATTTACGCGTTGTAAACTTGTTTGAGATCAGGCGGTGTCAGTGTCCTCTTCCCTTAGTTTGACATCACCATACTCAGATACTGTACTAAGACATGGTTTAACTTTAATCGATCTGTAGAACTGTGAAATCATGGAATGAACCTTTTACGTCATTCATCATTTTTATTTTCCAAAGGTTGACACTATTTTGGATAGGCATATCTGAAAACTGTCGCTCGAATTGCGTAATGGGCTGGAACGCTTGCGATTTTTCAATTAAAATTAAGTCATATTTTCAGTCTTTCTGAATGTTCATAAATAAGAAAAAGTTTAAATGACGCGAGAATGCCCTGACACCATTGCTCAGCAATTATTACCTCTGAGTATGATTGTGCATCGCGGATGTGCCCAATTGCAACGTAACCGCTTCTATCATTAAAAAAAATATATAAACCAAATAAAAGTAGGCTGCTCCTGCTTTGTGCTGCCCATTCTGAGGATCAAGAATTAAATGCTTTTTCTCTCAGTGATATTTTCGACTTTCCTTCTCCTTGCCGGTTTTTTTTTAGATGTCGTTTCAACCCAGACAACTATTATATCAGTGGTCGCATTCTCATTCAGTTTTTTACTTGGGTAAATGAAGCGATATTCAAGCTATGTTCCTATACACAAAGTTTTGCATTTTTAGATGGCATTCGAGAACAAATCATGATACGTTGCAATCTAATTGGTCATTCCACTGAGCTTGTTGTTGTTTACACTCGCAAGTGCCTGATTATTATCTCAAAGAATTATCAGCTGGTCATCGCCTAGTGATTGATTCGTATACCTTGTACCCGAACTATTTAAAAGCTGTGACGCGATACATAGGAAAGAAGAATTTCTGTAATTACATGTATCGTAAGTGCAGAAAATGTTTCAGTCCCGTGCGTTTTTTAGGGTGACCTAAAAAACTTGACGGAACTTCCTATCAGCCGGTAGGCAAAAGTGGATCTTAATTCTTGTACACGTTTTTATTTACTTGCTTTTATTTTAATTTCATCGCACATAAAGTGTCCAGTTTAATTGAACAATATGAGATTAAACCGTTTGCTAATGTCTTGCAGCTTTTTAAATGCAGAACTTACGCGATTGAGATTTACTTTTAGCAAATCATATTACACGTATTAGGTTTCACGTTGTTTATTTACTATCTTCAGGCTCACACCTGCTGGACGACAATAGGGGACCCGGCCGTCGCAACCACAGCTACCTACCCAACAGACGCCGTCCCCCATTCAGCCACTTTCACACACAACAGCAGCCACAGCAACAGCACAATTATTCGACTAACGACCCAGGAAGCTCGCCGTCCGTAGCCATCGGCCCTGCTCTATTGGACCAGGAGAGGCAACAGTCTATGGCCATGGTCCGGCACAGTCCAGCCGCGCAAGTCCCAGGCAGGTCAGCCTGGAATACGGCTCCCACGTCGTCCACGCCGCCCGAGGCTGCTGAAGACAGCACCATCACACACACGTCAACAGGCAGTAAGTGCAAGGCATTGTTAAATAAATTCTTTCCTCATGTTTAATGTAAAAACAAAGGCTATACGCACTAAAACAAGAGGATGACCCATTCTTTGAAAGTTTACAGCTTGTATATTTGTAACACTTTGTTTTTTCCGTTCATTCGATCCTAGTTGTAAACTCTAAAATTACGTTCTATTGCAAAATTGTTAATCTTTTCAGCCACAGCAGACAGCAGTTATCTCAGATTATTTGTCATGCCATCTGACCTTTGAAATGTTAGCTATTCTTTTCCAAACAATGCTAGTAAGCTGTGTACATGTATTAAATTTAAGTTCAAGCTTCAGAGTGCTGAGTAGGTAGCATCTAGTTCTACTCAAAGTCTGCAGGCCTGTCTGAAATTTCGACTTGTGCTTGCAGGCTAACCAAACCTGGCTTGCTTGCACCCATGTGTATATATACAGGATAAGATTTCGATAGAACTAGCTTCCAGGAAGGGCCCCTATCCTAACTTGTTGAAATGATATTAACTTCAACTATTCCATAAACATCTCGTCAATGGTGTTTGTAGATTTGCTCCCCGTGGTTTTTGGTGCTGTTTCTTCTTTTTGTGTTAATGTCATCCCTTTTTATATTTGGTATTATGAACTGTCATGCTTGATGTCTCTCGACGAAACATTGGATGCGATTATAGCCAGCGCTTGTGCAATAAGCTTGTGGCCTTTTCCAAACTTTGTATTACTTGGTATTACAAAGTCGATCGTTACGCCGGCATTTGGTTTCAGCCTGTTTTAGTGTTCACTTCATTACTCGTAGCATACTTCGTCCGATAACTCTGTATAAGTTGCTTTTGTTAATAGCTTAGAAGGTATTGCTGCAATGTTTTGTGTATTGTCAGTTTAATGCTAATTCTATTATCCAGCTGCCCGTGCAAAATAACTATCTGGTCTCTCCAACGCTCTACTCCCAAGAGACAATTGTGAAATTAGCGATATCAAGCTTCTCAATGACCACTCTCCGTTTTTTCCCCATAATGTGTTAAGTTCGCGGCGAAGTGCCAGCTCATAATTTTATGGCTATAATAATATATTTTTCAAATATTCTTTTTAGTCTTCTGAATCGTTACATGTAACAGTAATTGTCAATTTATGCTAGTTATTGTCGCTTTGGTAGTCGTCAAGTATTTTGATAGCTTCTAATTATTGCACACAGTTGCTCATCTGTGAAGACGTCTTGTGATCGCTGTGATCCAGACAAGAGTTCAATATTTGTTTTGTCTATCATCTTACAGTAATTGCCCTTCAACTCTGTAATTAAACTGCGCTTATTAAAATGCGGGCATGGTTCTCTTTTTGTTTGTTTTTTTTCCTTTAGACAAGAGGCGTAGCCTGTAACGTTTGCAAGAAGCGACGCTCACACCAAGCAAATCCCAGAGTCCTTACACACTTACAGCGCGCAATGATTTTTTTTCGCTCGCCCTGCACCGATGTTCTCCTTCAGTTTCTGTGTGCGACATCTTCTCTTGCTGTTTTATTTTGTGTTATTATAGTTGTTGTTGCTGTCTCTGAAGATGCAGCTGTTGTCGGTGATACACCATTTATCTCATGCACCAGCTTTTTCAAATTATTTCCTTATAGGCTTTGTATTTCCCCGCACATCACCCTTTTATATTAGCCTTTTGTCGATGTCCCAAGCTATTTTCGAAGATTTCACCAACAAAATTGTATAAATTCTGTTTCATTTTGAAGCTTATTTTTATAATAAGACCATTTTCACTTTCACTTGTATTTCGCTTGTCGGGTTTTTGTCAGTATTGCAGCGAGGAAGGAAAATATGGTGTAAAAAACTAAAGATACTCTACACAATAACGCATTTGTCAAAATGTAGATCTATAATTGAAAAAAAAGTACTCTCTGTGAATATAGTAAACGAACATTTTTTAGTCATTAGTCTTTCAGAACAGTTTCTGATTTATTGACCTGCTTGCGATATACCTGTAGAAGACAATAAGCAAGTTCGGTAAAACTCTACGTGCGGAGCCAGCTGGAATAATAGTAGGCCAAGGCTTGATCACTGTGCCCGTGCGTGTTGACGCCGATTGTGTTCGTTTTGGTTCGAGCATATGTGTGTGTATAGTGCGCGCATGATATGTGTGCTCGCACAAGCCGGCAGATAGTTCAGCCCGTCTGTTCACCTTTTCTTATGCTGTTTGGTTTGAAACTATCAGGAGATACGAGAGTAATGTAAATCTTGGTATAATGTTTGGAAGCTATGACAACACATTGATTCCTCTGCGTGAGGGCAAGATTCGTATATTTTTTCCCCTCGGTAATGGAGAAACTTTCTTTGACGATCGAACACAAAGAACTTTTAGCCAACGGGCGACCTAGTGGAAACTAAACTAGGAAACTGGGTCAGTGGGTGGAATAGCTGAATTAGGTCATTCGTTGGATCTGAGTCATAACTGTCGGCTGGGGAGGGAGAGAGAGAGAGAGAGAGAGAGAGAGAGAGAGAGAGAGAGAGAGAGAGAGAGACACCCCGACCGACCTTGACACAGACAATCCAAATAGTCACGTCGGTACTTAGATCTAGTTGGTTTTTTTTTTTTGGAACAGTTTCATTCCTACAGTCAATCTGGGTCAAGACTGTCTTGTATTTGTGCCAGGGATGAGTTGAATCTTCGTTGCCTTTATTTTAAAGCCAGTGATGTAGCTATTATTAAATCCTCCAATCCCAGTAAAGGGTATCTTTTTGTCTTTGATGGTGGCTTTGGAATATTTGTTTCCTTGTGTTTATGTGTCCTTGTATGTGTTGGCAACACTCGCTCTGCGTTTATCCGAGTGTTTGGCAGTATGTTCAAGGATATTTTTCAAAGTTCATCAACTTGTTCTTCTTTTGGTGGGTAGCATCTCCTTCAAAGGATGATTTTTTCCCCTTTTTAAAGGATGCCTTCTTTAGTGCTTTTTTTTTCATTGTTGAAAATTTAAAGACTAATCACTTATTTTAAAAATCAATTATTTTTTTAACTGCTGCTATTTTCAAAGTAAAAAGATAATTGGCATTAGGACCAAAACACTTTGATGACCTCACCTTTATACTAATTATAGTACTGAAGAATATGCCTTGTTGCGATAAAAGTACACAATTAACTAACTCATACTATAGTTCAGCAGTATGTCTATTTTTTAGCAGTCGCTTAAGTATTTTTATGACATATGGACAAAGTCACAAACTGTTTTTTTTTTAACTTAATTGTGTTGTCATGTAAAGCTGTTCCACTCTTAACCTGCACTTTGGTGTATGGTGTGATATAGACATATTGATATATTACATCTTCGTAGGGAAGTACAACTTCAGTGTACATGTGTTGAACGCACGGTCATTTCTTTGTTCAGAAGGCAGTTTGAAAGCATTCACCATTTTTTTCATCCACTTGAATCAGTTTTACGCGTATAGTGGCTCATGTAATAGCAATTAGTAATTACTGATTACTTTTTGTGTTGTGCATCGGCTGTTTGAGTCCAACAATGTCAACTTTTTACTGCACTGAAAAAACAGCATGCAGAAACATTTTTTGTCCTATGCAGATACTGCAGGGCTTAAATTAGTTTGATGTACACTATGTTGTCTGGTAGACTCATCGTAATGAAAAAGCTATCATCCACTACAAAAGTTTATTGCACCCTCTCACTGTACAGCACATTACCGTAAAATTCAGATGGAAATTTGCCAATTTTTCATGGCAAAGATGTAGTTTTTGATGGTCACATCATGATTCTTTTATTAATTTACTGTGTTTACTTTGATGACAAGATTGAAGATGTATGGCTGTTACTTTGTTTCTCAATTCTGTTTGTGTATGTTAGGTTCATTTGACTCTAGTGTCATGATCTTGACATGTTTTTTATCATTTATGACACTGTAGAAAATAAAATTTTCACTTAAACTTAAGATAAGTTCATAAAGTTTATCTTATTATTACTGTGCCAATAATGTGTCTGTTTGTTTTGTCCATCCCTCCATCTTTATCAGATATGCACGGTGCAATCGGAGAACACAGGCGATCAAGCCGCTCCAGCTCCGTGTCATCAGGTGGGTCAGCCAACAGTGCAGAGGGAGCAGCCACGACTTCTGAAGCTAGCAACAGCCTGAGACAGGCTCAGTCTGGCTTGAGCAGACTGTCTCTGGTAGCTGCATCCTCGTCAACATCTGCTGCACCATCTTCCCTGGCCAGCTCTGCCACCAACCCACCCAAGGGAGCAGGAGGAGGCAGCACACAAGATGCAGCCGCCACAGAGCATGTCGGAATCAATGGTGCAGCTGCCTCTGCATCCTCTGTCTCACCACCTTCCTCGGTAGCACTAGCAGTTGGACTAGGCCTACTTGGTGACCAAACATCAGAGCTTGCTGAGGGAAGGCCGCAGGTAGGGAGTAAACATTTGACTATGGCTAAATCTGCACATGAACTCCCTGTTTTCTCCCACATGGACACACAAGCCGTGTCATAGAGACAAAGCTTGTGCCTCCACATGGGGGATACATGAGCATAAAAGGACAAAACACTTGCATCCAACCATACAAAAAAATTAACCCAAGAAACAAAAGAAATTTGATCATAGCGGTACAGTGCATCTTTCTTTGCTTTTCAATATTTTTCTAACTTTTTTTTATATGCTGGTATTAATATTTATTCTTTTTTATCCAGGATTTCACTTCTTACAACTGGTTTCTTATCTGTAAAATGCAGTTTAGATATCAGCTTATACATTCAATTCTAACCATAGCTAATATTAATATCATCGTATGACGTGAAAAATTCAGTTTTTCCAAATTTAAGTTTTAAATTAATTTCGCATTCAGAATCTGGAAAGAAATCAAATATATATTTCCCTATTTTTATTTCTAACAAAAATATTTTATATAGTATCCCCTGTCTGAAGGTTTCACAGATGCCAACATTGAAGTTACATATACAGATAGTAACAAGCAGATTTAATTTTGCATTTTAAGTAAAAAAACATGTTTAATACTAGGCTTGAAATGAAAGACTATTTTGACTATAAAAAAGTATTAAAAAATACTTTGTTTCATAGAAAAAAGGGGAATGAAGGCACAGTAGTTTGTAAATAATTAATATCTAGGGATAGTTTTTTTTGTCATTGAAACATTGAAAGTAAAATCAGCATTCTGAGTATTCTATGTCAAAATTTAGCAAAATGTATTGTTTTTATGCCTTAAATATGGTCTGCAATATTTTATGG
>BMAT01005238.1:69307-80749 GCA_019649035.1 Elysia marginata
AAACAGAAGAAAATGACTATAATAGTGAATTTCCTTTGGATTACATTCGCATGCTGTCAGGGGCAGGTGTGGCATGTTACATTTCATGATAGAAAAAAAGGCAGTACTGGAAAGGGAAGAATTTCCACGCAGTGGTGCAAGCCTAGCTAAGCCTAAACTTCATAATAATCAATTCTTTATTTTTTTTCTCCAAATAAAGTGTCCTATACAGTAAAATGCATTATTTTTTATCATAGTAAACAACACTGACGAAATGAAGAATAATGAGCCTCATAGGAGTAGATCTTATTTGTAACTCAAATTATAGTGACACCCCAGTGAGTAAATTCCACCTTGTGTCCTTAGAAAGAAATTAATTTGGTAAAAATGGGTATGATCCCCTTCATTTCGTCAGTCTTGCCATGATTATCCCGAAATTTGTTCCATGTTAATGCAAAGAACGACCAATAGAAAAACTTGAAGTTGGAAAGGCGTATAGCGATGGATGGGGTCCAAAGAAAAGTTCAGGCAATTTTGTCTTGCCAAGGTGGCATCTCTGGATATGTCGTGAGTGATTTCATGTCAGGCTTTGGGGCGAAATAAAATGTTTCAGAACCAAAACTATGTCCTATGATCTTGCTTGAAATATGTAATCTATATAGGCTTAATGCAACATTTTAAAACACAAATTATTTTTACAGAACACAACTTATTGAGCACAAAACTCATGTCAGGGGTGATTTTGACATGAAAAAGTTCGAATTTTTGGGTCATGGGTGATTCTGCCATGAATTCGAAAAAAAAAAAGTGTCAACTTTGTACTGATGATGCAAGTTTTTAGGGTATCTATAATATTTTGGTTGTAAGATCAATGAATCCACCGCTTTTTACTCGTTATGATATAATTTATATGACAATTAAATGGGACCTTTGCAAAATTAATATGAAATGTTGAGAGAGTAAAACATTTCTGCACCAAACGTTATCTTTTGCGCAAAAAAAAAACAGGAAAGAGACTTTTTAAAACTTTGATATTGCAATGTACTTAAAATCAATAAATGCAGTGTACTGCACCAAAAGTTATCTTTTGCGCAAAACAACCAGGAAAGAGACTTTGTAAAACTTTGATATTGCAATGTACTTAAAATCAATAAATGCAGTGTAATGTATATTTCTTTTCAGGTCAACAAGGGCGTCCAATAATTGGAACAAATTCATCTGGACCTTTTTCTCCTGGAATGCCCCATGCAACAGAGGTTGATCTGTACAGGCTTATAGGGGGAGATAACTATTCCTCTTCTCAGTTCTCTAGTGTCCAGCCAGAAAGCAACTCAATGGGCCTTCCGTTTTTCGACAACTTTCATAGTAATTCCATGAGCATGCCATCAGATTCTGACCTTGGAGCTGTAGGTGGTTACCCTTTGCCGTCAAGTTCTATGTCATACCAAAACATGGGAGGAGCTTACAGCAACTTCCAGCCCTACGCCAACTCTGGTGTCAGTAGTCAATTTTCTCAGAATTACTATGGGGGCAACAGCCAGCAGCTTCAGATGAGGGGCAGGAATGGAGGGTTCTACTCATCTTCTCATTCTGGTTTCAGTAGTGCTCCTGGCTATTACTCTCCAACCAGACAGAGCCTTGATTACTTTAGTTCCTCTCAAAATAGCTTTCAGCCATTCAGCTCAAATGATTTCAGCTTACCTCCCCCTGTAACACATCCCTGGAGGTCAGGCTCTTACAGCCATAACCTAGGTATGCCTGATTCAGTTCTAAAAAGAATTACCTGCCCAGGCTGTTCCAAGCCGTACAAGTGGCCCCATGTATTGCAGTGCCTGCATGTGTTTTGCTTCCAGTGCATATGTGCCAAGTATAATGAGGAGGAGAAGTATGTTCAATGTCTCACATGTGGTCGTAAAACACCAACCCCAGATGGCCCCTGTGGTCTGAGTTTGGACTATCAGGGTTGTCGCTACATGCTAGATATGAAAGTCTTCCCCTTTAGCTGCACTGGCTGTACAAGAGATCAGGAAGCGGTGACCTGCTGCACTACATGTATGGCATATTTGTGCTCAGAATGCCAACATGGCCACAATGCCATCCATGCGTTTCAGGGCCATGTCTTAAACCCTATTGGCAAGATAGGCAAGTCTAAAGTATCTGGTGATTATCAGCCATTCTGCCCCAAGCATCTGGAGGAGCAGACCAAGTTCTGTGTGACCTGCGATACCATGATGTGTGAGTTGTGTGTCACGGAGCATATCCACCCTGATGGTAGCAATGGCAATAACTGCCACAGTCTCAGTGAAGTGCATGACATTGTCATTGAAAGGATGAAAACTTGGAATGAAGATGCCAGTATAAAAGCAAAGGACACAAGTGAAATGGCTAAACGGGTGCCTTTCCTTCTTCAGTCCATGGACAATAAGAAACGTGCCATCAGAAAGCAAATTGAAGAATACTCTGACTACTGCAAACATGTAGTTGATCAGAACAGAGCTGCAGCTTTTGAGTCCTTGGACAGGGCTCACTCTCAGATGGAGTGCCAGGTGAGCAGCTGGTCCAAGAGTGTGTCTGGAATAGAAGCAGAGCTTGTCAATCTCAGCTCCTTCAACATTCGCACCACAGAAAAAGGCTCTGTGGCTGATGTATTGTCTCTTTTGCCAATGATGGAGGAAGAATACAAGCGCATAATGGCTGGTTATGCTGACGTTATCAAAGACCAGGAGGGTATCAAAGTGGACCTGAAATTTGATCCAAATTACAAAGAATCTCATGATGTGCTTAACTGCAACTTCATGACCATCAGCTTTGTGGTTAATGGGGTTGAGCACCGTGTCGCACCAGCCTTGGGAGGACCACCTTCAACCATTGGTCTGCAAATGCAAAGACCAATAGATAATGGAAAGGGACGCAATTATGTTGACTTTACTGCCAACAGTGATAATTCTGATTGCAATTATCAACGCTGGTCAGCTGCAGCAGATACTATGCCAATCTCTACCTGGAATATTGCACCAGAAAGGGAGCGAAAAGGTGGGACCTTTATCCCTCACCTGAACCGCAGCAGAGTCAAGACCTCCTATGTACACATGTTTGGTGAATACGGTAGGGGTGAATATGCATTTACCGAGCCGAGTGGCCAAGCGTATCTCAGTGATGGTTCCTATGTCATCTGTGACACCAACAATCACCGAATTGTTTACTACAATGCAAAGCATGAATATGTCCGCACAATTGGTCAGCCTCCAAACCTGCCACCTGTTGCTGAAGATCAAGAAACGCGCAATGGCTCACGTGGCAAAGGTTTTACCCGTCAAGAGGGCTACCTTTATTTTCCAAATCGCGTTGCTATTTGCCCTCTGACCCAGAACATAGTGGCCACAGAACGACCCCCTTCCCATGACATACAGATCTTCACAAAAGATGGGAACTTTATACGCTGTTTTGGAGGCAACATTCTGCAGCACCCTAGAGGTGTCACAGTGGATGAAGAAGGCATCATCATTGTTGTTGAATGCAAGGTCATGAAAGTAGTTATGTTCACCCAAGAAGGAAGTTTCATCGTGTCTCACTCAGTCAGCAAAGAGCTTGAATTTCCAAACGACGTTGCTGCTAGAGACCACAAGATCTTTATCAGTGACAACCGTGGACACTGTGTTCAGGTTTTCAACTACGATGCTGACTTCCTATACAAGATTGGCAATGAAAGCATCACATACTTTCCTATTGGTGTGTCTATCAATTACCTCAACCAGGTGGTTGTCACTGACAACCACAACACCTTCAACATCACAGTCTTTGACTTGGAAGGTACTACTCTTCACATCTTTGAGTCTGTGAGCAAGCTTGCCCAGTGTCACAACGTGGCGGTGCACCCCACCAGTCTGGAGCTGATGCTAACCACCAAGGACTGCAGTGTCTACTTTTTCAATTATGACCCTAATATCCCACATCCCCACACGCCACCCATCACCCGTTCTCAAGGTGGAAACAGCAACAGTAGGAGAGCGAGCCGCATCAACAGCGTGATGGCCTGCAACCCGTCTGGAGCCAGTGCCTCTTTCTACTAGAGGACTGATGATTGTCCATGATTTTGTTTTCCCTTAATTTTGAAAACACATGTTGGTATTATGAATATTGTTTTCTGTGGTGTTGTTTGCTGTTGTTGGGACTGCAAGTTTTATTCTCATGATGGATGTTGTTTTTTTTTTTAAATGTTTAATACTTTTTAAAAGGATAGTAATGCAGGTGACAGATTTAAATCAATTCATTTGGAGCGTAAACAGTAAAGGTGTCTTGAGATATTTTTGCAAGGATAGATGGTGAAGAAGCCATACACTTTAAAATTACCATCTTAAATTGATTATTTCTTTTTTCAAAACTATGCTTTGGGCTACAAGTTTGCTTTATATGTTAGACGTAGACAAAGTGATTTTTGAAAAAAGAGATTCTATAAGGCCCACACGGTAACTGTTTACTCTGAAGCAAAAATGGTTTTAGTTGGTAGTGGTTATGAAGTGATTGTTTTGGAAACAGTCTTTGAAGATATCTATAAAAATGAATATTTCTGTAAAATTTGTTGCCCTCAAATGTTCCCAGATGTGCTAGAAATTCATATTCTAAGGCCTAATTAAAAAAAAACAACTCATCTTGTGCATTTTATCAAATAAGTTCAATTTTTTTGTAGGTGTTAGGTTTTTTCTTAAGACTGTTGCAAAAAGACCTAAATAGCACATAGGTTTAAATCCAATGCAGGTTACTTTTAGTGACCCCAAAATGATATTAAGTTAAATTATTTTTGAAGGTTTTTAACTTTATTTTTAATAGTAGATAAATGTTTGCTGCCAGCCCTGTTGTTTATCATTTGCATTGTTTGTTCTGACATTTGGAGAGTAATTTTGTGGTTACCAATCAATCCTGCAAGTAATGAAGCAAGTGTCTTGTTACGTCACAAATTTTTAATGTTTGATATATATTTATATATGCAATACAAAAGTTAGTCGTGAACCGGTTGTGTTTTACTTTGTTGATTGCAATACAAACCCATATTTTTACTCATCGCTAAAACTATATGGGTGGAGAGTTATTTGTAGATAAACCAGGCTTTTGTTATATTGTTAATAATCTGCCTGCTCTGGGCTAGATTTTGTTGATGCTCTCCCAGTAATACCTCATTTTCAGTGATAACTCCACATCTTGAGAAATTTAACCCTGGAAATTTTAGTCAGATTATTTTTAAAACTTGTATGATTTCCCAAATAACACATTTAAAACAAATCTCAAGGAATGACTAGCCTTGGTTTGTTAAAAGAAAAATTCAAATGGTTTTCTGAGCCAAAAGACAAGATCAACAGTTTTTTTTAACCAATTACTGAATGGAAATACTGATATTCAATATTTAGTTGTATATAACTGTTGTAACTTTGTTGAAGTCAATGAATATTTTTACTTTCCTTTGTGGTTTTTTTCTTCTAAATAATTAAAGTAACATATCAGTTTGGTTCTTATGTTAGTTGAAGATAAATTTTTACTGTTATTACTATTTAGCTAAGTCATTACCTTTGCAAGGAACAAAATAAGATTGCTGTTAACAGGGAATATAGGGGACTCTAATGCTATGCTTTTTTTTTTTTTTACTTCTCTGAGAGGAGACAATTCTTTTTGGCATTAAGATGTTGAAGTTACTATAAGTTGAACTCAGCAGTATTCTGCTACTTGATTTGTATACTATCCCATGTTTGAAGATGTACATTTCCCATTGTTACAAATCTTGCTTGTTTCTCTTTTTATCACCTGTGTTATTTGATATTGTGAATTTGTATAGCCGGTTGTCGTAGTAAACCAATGTTGATTTATCCTTTCCCTTAGCTTGTTGTGAAATTGTTAAATAACTGAAAATCATGCAGCAACTGGTATTGTTTTGGTCTTCAGCCATGTTTCACATTTATGGGCTTTTGTAATCAGCTCCTTTAATAGTTTCATAAATAAGTATGCAGTGAGACTTGCAACGAACAGATGGCTGCTTTCAAAGTCATACTTTTTCTTCTGCCAGTGTAAATTTTTTTTTTACAAATTCACAACTTATTCTCTTATCTATGATTGTTTCTGCTTTTTTTTTCCTCCATTAAAAACAACCTTTTTGCATTGCTGACAAAGTTTTAGTGTGCTGGAATAAATGACATTGGTGTGCTGAGTAACTATTTTGAGATATTTTTATTTACCTCATCAGATCGCATTATTTACACTTTTTATCTTATTTAAAACTTGACAGCTTAACTGCTTTTTCTGTAGATGTGAAAAAAGTAATATTTGCATAATAATTTATACATGTATGCATCTTTTATGATTTAAAAAAACTTAAAATATGTCTGATTCTATGTTTTTACATGTTTATTGGACTACAAATCTTCTTCTCACATGTTATTTAATTCACTATTTACTGTAACTTGTTATGCTTTAAATATTAAATGTTCTTAAATTGAAAAAAAAATTAACAAAAAAGAAACAACGGACAAGTCATCACATGATAATTTATTTCTTTAATTTATTCTATTTTCAACTGTGGATTTTTTAAATTCTTTATCTCTGCTGGAAGTGCAGTAAATAAAATTCCATTTCATATTTATTTGACTGTTACAGCATTGTAACCGATAATAGCTGAAGCTTACTGTCACAATTGATGCTGTGGACCTGAGAGCCAACACTTAGCAAGAAACAAGCTGGGTTTCCAGCATAAGCCAGTTTTGGTTGCTTATAATTTTTGTGCCATTATTACTATGTTTACCATTCAACTGCTTCCCCTCCCCCTCACCCCTTATTATCCTTGAAGTAATTCCTCGGTTAAGCAATCTTTTTTGTATCGTGTATGATAAAGATCAATCCGATATATTACCAAATGTCGCCTCAGTCCTTCACCTTCTGACAATATGAGGTTATGCAACATGCCAAGCTTACCACATAATTGTTTTATAAGATTGCTCGTTTTCTTTTTTTCTTTAAGTTTTTATATGTGTGTATTTTAGGAGTGTACCAACACATGCGAATACATTTCAATTTTTGGAACGTTAAAAGGAAATTTTTAAAAGCTGTTATTGTTTTCCCATTGCATCACAATATAATATTATACATACGTACTTCTTGCCTGCATTTTCATCTGTTATACATCAATAAACTCTAGCTTTTCCTGAAGAGGTTCACAACCATCTGCATAACAACTTGAATATAAAACGCTCTTCCAGATATTTTAACTTGTTAAATTGCGCCGACAGATTCATTTCAATTGTTGGATTGTTTTCTTTCCTTTTCTTTTTGTCCCAAGTTCAAAGAGAAATGTGCTCCTGGGGCTCCTAGGTAAGAAAATCCAAGGAATGCCCACCTTTGAAGCAAATGTTGACACCTGCATTGACAAAGAGTACTGCTAAAATTTGTTGCAAGATGTTTTTTAAAAGCCTTATTATATCAACCAGATATACACTGACTTTGTTCCAGCGTACTCATCTTCCTTCCCACCTTTGGGTTGGCTTGTTTCTCACCACTAAAAAAAAAACAACAAATAGTCATATCACCAGTGTAATGTTTCCATTTCATTTTCCAACAATCTTTTTCTTATGCGTCACATGTTTGGTACATGGATCATTCCAAAATCTGAAAGTGCCTGGTTTTGCATACTATGGACGCTCAGCTTAGAAATAATACCAAGTCTCAGTTTAAAAGAAAAGAAATACAAATGTCAATCTGTCAGGATTTTTATCCGGATATTATCTGTTAGATCTGTAGTGGAATGTGGTATTTCTCTCTAGTGTGATTAATGTTAGGAACAAACCGTTTTCATTGCAGTATTGAGGAAAAGGCAGTTTTATTACATGTATTACAAAAACCTTTAAACTTTCTGGTATGTAACATTGTTTAATTTTTTTCTATCCGAGCATTCAATGAAAAATTTTTATGTTGTACAATATTTTTTTTATACCTATTTATACAATTTTTAGCCTTTGCAATTATTGAATGCATCTTTGACACATTTTTAATTCTCTCAAGATAATTTTCCCACTCTTTTTTTATACAGAAATTAGATTGATATAATTTTTTTTGTTTAAAATATATTGTCTTTGTGTTGTTAAAATGTTGCTGCTGCTTTAACTTTTTTTTTTTTTGGTCTCACATTGCATTGGAAAATTTTGCACTACAAGATTTAGAAAAAATTCGTTCATTTTGTTAACTTTGAACCTGAAAATTGGTTTTTCTTAATTTTCCCTTTTTTGTTTTGATTTTCATGAATCTTGGAAAGTATAAATTTTTGAACAATCTTATGTTTACATAGCTAATGTCGGTGATGCTGTTGTTCCATCAACTGATAACAAATTATTTTGGAAAAGAGTAAATTATCTCAATTTGAAAGGCCTCTTCTTTCTTTCACACAAAGGGATTATAAGGAAAACTTGTGTTGCTTGAAGATTGGCTTTTTTTTTTTAAAGTAAATTGCTCAGAGGCACTGAAAGCTCTCAAGTCTTACAAAACTTTTCCACCCATCTAGGCCTTGGGACTTTCAATGCATCAAATGCATCATTTATGCATGATAAGAAAATTGAAATTAAGTTAGCAATAGCATGCAGTTCAGGTTAAATTGCTAGCACAATTTGATTTTTTCATAATGGTTAATTTGATAAAGTTGACACATCTTTATAGGTGTCCTGGCGTTGAGTTGTAACAAAGGTTTTTATGGTGTTACTCAAACTGTACACACATAGGCCTATCTCTTGGTCAACATGCAACTTTGTTTATATGTTATTAATTCCAAAAGGGGTAATGTTGTTGTATATGTTTTGCTAATTGGCTGTAGTTTTCTTACAGGATTTGTATTACTTGTTGAGATTGTTACGACCACGACTATAAATGCATTTAAAATGTTAAATTAACACCTTGATGATGATCCAAGTCAAGTCGGATTATTTTAGGAGACTTGTAAAGTGTTGAGGAAAGGCTGCAGCCTATTTTCAATATGACCATATTTCTATTTTAGTGGTACATGTTTTTGTTTTGTTTTAAAGGCAGGGGATTTCAGTTTGTTCAATGTTTCAGATTTTCTTTTTGTTTCTAGTCATGCCTTGAAAGTAAGACATTTCCCTTACTAGGTGGATGAAGAAATGTGATTTTCGTTTTTTAATGGTACTGATAATTATGAGATTGTTCATGTTTTTGTTTCCTTGCTTTATTTTTCAATATTTGTTTTGTTTTATTTCAATCAGCCCATCAAAACTAAGAAGAGTGTTCTGTTTCCACTTCCTAAGCCATAGCTTTGTTATTGTATTAGCAAAGAAAACTTAATTGGTGCCAAGTAATTTTTTTGTCTTAACCTTGCTGTCACTTAGCTGTATTGCTTCTTTACAGGGGCTATCATTACATGCATTGTTATTTTACCATCCAAAAACTTGTTGACATGCAAGGTTTTCAAGCTGAAGTGACAGTGTGAACAATAATATTTTTTAAGTTTAACATACATAAACCAAGCTTGGGTTGCAAAATTCTGGGTGGAAGCATTTAGTTTTAGCTTTGGCAAAGTATTTGCTTTATAATCTTATTGCAAAGGGAAAGGCGTTGTCCGCTTTTGCTTATGGAGGTTGATGAGAGTCTTCTAAGTCCCAAAAAGAAATGATTTCTAATACACTCAACAGGCTCACATTAGATTGAGGTGGTTTGAATGGGCCTCGAAGT
This sequence comes from Elysia marginata, assembly GCA_019649035.1. Taxonomy (NCBI): domain Eukaryota; kingdom Metazoa; phylum Mollusca; class Gastropoda; family Plakobranchidae; genus Elysia; species Elysia marginata. Next base: position 78,998 of record BMAT01005238.1, read on the forward strand.
TATCAAGGGAGGGGATGTCCAACATTTTTTAGATTTGCAAAATTTTTGTTGTGCTCTTTGTACAACCACACAAAAATACTCCAACACTTCTAAAAATCTTGAGGTCTCTCTTTGGGATTTTTGTGCGGTTAATTAAACCTTGCCACCTTTGCAACTTAACACTTGTGTTTGATCTGATGCGCCCCCACTGTTTAATCAACTGGCAAGCTTTATCAAATCGAGTTCTTGGCTAAAGATATCAGCTGAATTTGCTGGATTGTAAAAATAAATGTGTATAAATGTTGTTTTGCATTAGAACCCTTTCCTTAAAGTGGTATTAATAGTTTTGTAACATACTGTTCAGAATTTTTATTCCATTTTTTAATGATTTAAACAAGTACCTTTGATGTTGTGACCTAACCAATGCATTGTTTTAAGTTATTATCTTGCATGAATGCTTCTATTAAATAAATGTTCCACTTATCCCTGCACTGCTCGCTAATTTAAGCCAAAGCAATAAACACAGTGGTTGCCAAAGGTTTCTGTGGACACAATTTTTCATTTTGTTTGAATTTCATTATTTTTAAAAATTCTCTTGTATTCAACATGTTGCCTGTAATGTACCTTTTATCTGTTACATGTAGGGTATATCTTTCCATATGAGATGTACAGCAATTATAAAGCCTCCATTATTTATTTCTGATAGAATAAAAGAAGACAAAATTACTGAGCAATGGGATAACTCAAACTTATATATTGTAAATGATTTTGTTTTGAGGTTTACTCTCAGCCCCTGCGCAAACCAAAGCAAAGGCTGTGTTTTAACTCCAGGTCAGTTATTTTATTTCTTTTTTTTTTCTCTTGACAATGTTGTTTGTCAAAGCAGAAATGCCTGTGTTACACACATTATCTCCTCTAGTCTGGATTGTGATTTTTTTTTACCCTACCTCAGGAAATTAAATACACATAAATTAAGAAAAAATCCAAGCTCCAGGCAGGAAGCTATGTTGTGATCTGATGTTATCGAACAAATGTATCCCTCCCGCCCTACACTTGCAGTACAAATGACATAAAAACTTTTTTTGTGTAAAACCAGCATTTTTATAAGTTTGGTCTCAATGTTTTTCTTTCTCTAATAACTTTTCCAAGTGAATTCAAGCATTTACAGTCTTACTTTTTCATCTAAAATGATTATGCTATGTTTTACTTTTTGCTTCTTTTAAGCTTTAATTTTGGGGGTTGGAAAAAGTAAATGTATCTATTTATATCAATAGCATCTTAAAGCCAATCCTACTTTTCTTTAAAAATAGTGCATGTACTTGAGTCAAAGGGTTATTTAAAATAGAGACAACTGTAGGAAACTCCATCAACGAAATTTAGGCACCAATTGAATAACTTTTCTAAATAATGGTACCATGTTATTATGTTCAATTTTTTTTTCTTTGAATGGCAACAGTTTAATATTCTTTGTTATCACAAATTTTATTCACATGCTGTTAATATTCAAATATTGTTGAAACTGCTTATTTTTCTGTCATACTCAATAGTCACACATTAAAATGAAACATTTGTTAAAATCACACCCAAGCACCAAATCGAACCACATGGTGCATGTTTCTCAACTTTGTTAACATCATTTTTGTTGGCTTGTTGACTTTTTTGATAAATTTTTTATACCAAAACAACAATGCATCATTTTAACCATTCTTGTTAATGTTTTGAAATATTATTATTGTTCATATTGGTTTTTTTATTATTATTATTATTTTTATA
>BMAT01005247.1:13488-36230 GCA_019649035.1 Elysia marginata
CCTGGAGGTGCTAACCTTTGGTCGCTGCTCATTGATTGCTGATTTCAACCGGGAAAGCACATTCTGGACATAATATGTGGCAGTCATTGTAGTGTCTTGAGGCAAAATGTCAACTACAAGTGGGCCACTGTAATTGAAGAATACCGTAAATATTCTCTTTTGGCTTTGCAATCCTGGACGCAACACGACGGGTCTGTCTCCTTGCCTATCTACCCACATGCGATTGAGGCGTTTCGGTGGGATGATAAAGAAGGGGAACCAAGTTTCATCACCTGTGACGATGTCTGAAAGCCTTTTAGAACCATGCGGTTCAAACATATTCAGCATTTCCGTTGCACGACGAACCCTCTCTCTCTCTTTTGGTCAACCGTTAACAAATGGGGTATCCATAGGACACATACGGAAATGTTCAGTTATGATGGTATGAACTGTACAATACGAAAGGCCGTTGGTGTCGCTTAATTCTCGCACAGAGATAGGGGGATCTCCATCAATGTCCTTCTTGGTAGAAGCATTAGTCTGCTTGTTCACACATGATTTTGGTCGCCCGGGACAAGGGCAATCGGAAAGGGATTCTTTACCTTCATTTAATTCCTTTACCCAACGGCAAACAGTTTGATAAGAAAAGGCACAGTCCCCACAGAAAGTCTGCAAAGTTTCATGGATCAGCTTTGCGGATTCACCAAGTTTACAGCGCATGGAAATGTAGAACTGCATGTTTTTTTAGTGAACTCCATCTTGATTGCTGCAGGGCTATTAACCGTATGTTTTCATGACGTCATAAAATGAATAGTTGCAACGTTACATAGAATATTTTCATTTGGTTCGAGAGTACACAAGCTGATGATCATTTTCATATATGAAAGGTCACGCATTTACAAACAGAAAGGTCACTCTCATTACTTAATGATCCACCCTCGTACGTCATTAAAATCAATACAATGATCTTATGCATGAATAAATCTCTTTTCAATTTATTGAAATAAAGGTTAAATAGTTTGTCTTTCCTTTTCTATAAATTAAGACGTTAACTCATACATTGATTCTTCTATTCTTTCAAACGTGCCAAAAAATGAAGCCAAAAAAATTGTGACATGTCCTTTTTTTCCCCTTGACCCCTTGAGTTGTGAATTTCGCATTTTGCTTGGTTGGTTTAGTAGTTGGTTGCTCAGTATCACTATTATAGTTTGTGTACATCTAAACCAGTTTGAAGCTTTGGTCAAATAAAACGCAGAGCTGAAGATTGAACAGCATGAATGAATGTATCTTGAAGATACTGCTATCCAGAATTCCCTATAGCAATTTCAGAATTTGAAGAGAAACGGCCATCCACCTTTGTTGTATACAGTTGCAAATATTATCGATAAATCAACAAGGCTATGCTTTGATTACCATATTTCTATCACAGTCATAACAACCCTGCTGTCGTACTAATTCTTCTATTAGTGCTGTTATCATGTGTCTACCTTAACGTGGAGTCAAATATTGCTTTAATATACTAGCGCTACGATAAATGAAGCAGTTGCGTGATGAAAAATCGAATGTTTCGATAATCTGTGGCGATTCTATGTAAACCATTGCCACCTTACACTGGTATCTTCCTATGCACCATAATTTCTTACAATAATTATTCGTATCTTTAAAATGGTTTAAGGCTAGCTTATGAAATTTGTTTTTTACATTTGTCTGAATCAAAGAGTACTTTATCTGTCAACAAGCACGCGATATTCGGCAATAAGAAAAAGATGAGGAAATCTTTAGTATTCCTAATGGGAAAGTGTAAGAAACATTGGTGGTTTGTATAGGCCTCAAGACGACGCACCAAGTTCTCCTTAGTGTAAGTTAGGTCATCACTGATTGACAGAGTACATAGTGATGTGGCATAGGGACACGATAAAAGTAGTCTAACATCTTCCTTAGGACGTCAAATTTCAATTTCGCGGAAGCTAACAGAATTATGATGATATATTTCTTTTTTTTTTAAGGTGAATTATCAAAGGTGACATAACACTTATCACCAGCGCACTAATGTTTTGATAACAGTGTTTTTAATAATATTGTGCCTGAAGAGGATTCCAAAAGGTTTCTTTTACGAGTTAAACGGGTTTATTGTATAACACCAATCCATTTTTAGCTGTATTGGTCTGTTGTCGGTGATATACACGAGACTATAAGATATTCTCAGTCTTTATCAAAGAAAACACAGTGAAAGTATTATGAACTCGACTTTTATTAAACTTCTAAACTTCAGAGCCAGGTTTTTTGGAAAAAAGAAGCAAAAAATTTATTAGTTATTATACTAAGGAGCAAATGGAAAAAAAACTAATGCAACTAATCTTTTTGTCCTTGTAGCGCTTTTTTGTTTTATGATTTATTATCATGAATCATTCAATTTCAAAGTATATGTTTGTATTTCTCAATGAAAGCGCACAACAATTTTTTTAAAATCCAAAACTATCAGAAAAAGGGGAAAAGGTCGACTTGGCGGCAAACAATACTGGACAGGAATATTATTCTCAAACAGCAGAGAAATCTTACATCACTGCTCATATCTCGACCTGTTTCATTATTCATTAGCTTGTGTGATTGCTGACATGTTGCACAGGCTCTATCTCCGTCTTGGTTTCCGAGAGCCTGTCTTAAAAAAGGGAACTTCACAGACAGAAAGCACTTATGATTTCGATATGATAACCCGGTGAAAACAAATGGTTGTTCTTTTTGTGTCGATTTCTTTGTCAGCATAAGAAGAAAAAGAAAGATGCCAGAACAAACGGTGGGGTTGGTTTGAAGAGAGAGGACCTTAGGAATGAATATGAGAAAGGAATTAGTCTAAACTGATGTCACTGAAAATGTTTTCAGCTGCTGAATATTTGAGTAAGACTGTTCATCTCATTTCAGCACAACATGCAAGTGAATTTTATCAATCACTTTCAAGGGGGACCAATGTTTGTGTTTCTGTCTGCGCCATTTGAAGGACTCTAGACTGTAGATTTAAGATCTCGTAATGTGAAAAAAAATGGTCTACTTTTGAACTCGAGGCGTTGTTCTGCAGTATTTATTTTTTTTGCTCTTACTGAATTGATTTAGAAAAAAATAATTACCGAAGATATATTACATCAGCTACTGCATAAAATCCAAAACCTGGCATTAAAAACTTTTTTCTTAAAATTGTCTAGGACATCTGATTGATCGAATTCGGGTGGTTTTTTAAGATGATATAAATACTGACCGAAAAAGAAACTGTTTAAGTAAGTCAGACAGAGAAAAGGTTAGGAAAAAAAACAGCTGTGAAAGTAAGATGACAAGGAAAACTAATAAATAAGTATTGAATTTTAGGTATAAATTTACATTGGTAAAAACTGACGCAGGTAGGCAAAGATAGAAGAAAAGGCAAACAAAGAGAACGGATGAAAAAGAAAGTGAGAATCAGGTTTGGCTCAACTGCTGCGATAAGAAGACATTCAAGAGCAAATTGAGCTCTGGCACGTTTCCTAAAGTGTCAAGCATCTTACACGTTAAAGGTCAAAAGAGTGAGGGTCGTGCGAACTTAACTGAGCTATGCCTTTTTATTCCTTGATATTTAAATTTCTTTATAATTTTTATCTTTTTGACTCACTCGAACATAAAATTACATATCCTACAGACAGGCATAGGCCTGCTACATAACTAGTTAAGGATACACGGTTATAGATAGTATGCGTTAGTGCTTTCGGTCAGTTGAAATTTAAAACAATTGTTGAAATTCTATTTTCTCTCCTTTCTTAGTATGTTAAATAATTCGTCTTTGCCAAAAAAGTGTTTCGAACTTAACAATTGATAACTGCACTATAATTCTGTTTTTGTTATTTAATAAAAGTGAATAAACTATTATAATGTACATACATACAAATGGGAAAAAAACTTTTTTCTATACTCAGGACATTTTTTGTTTTTCAAACCTTTTTCCAAATTGACTTAAAACACATTTTTAAATCTAATAATATGTTTAACATTCTTTGCATTTCTGTATCATCTTCACAACAATCTTTTTCATCTACATAGTGGAACTGGAATATCACTTTTTAAAGTCCGCTTACTGAAAATGAAAATGATAATGCTATAGCTCGTGTCATTAACCCTACATAAATTTCTCCAGACTTTTTAAAAGTATTGTTGCTACAAGTGTCCTACCAACCAACCTATCTATCAACTTGATACCGACCTATCTATCTATCTATCTATCTATCTATCTATCTATCTATCTATCTATCTATCTATCTATCTATCTATCTATCAATCTATCTATCTATCTACCTCTTTATCTACCTACCAGTTTATTTATCTATCCATCTGTCTAGATTCTAATTTTTTATGTCATGAAATACAAATCTCGGCTTGTATAAAGATATATGTCTTTCTGTTCATCTATTTATCTATCTATTTATCTATCTATACATACATACATTATATTGTATATATTTGTGGGTTTTGTGATTATCGTTTGAAATTCAAATATCGTAGGGCGGGTCAATGATTTTGTTGTTAGGGCAGAACACGCAGAAGATTGGCTTTGAATGACTCAAGCATGAACGTTAGAATGGTATAAGGCGTTGTTGGGAATTCATCTTAAAGAGCAGAGTCTCCAAAACAAATCAGCTAACAAAAAGATGGCAGCGTGGAACTTAATACCTGATTTTTTTTTTATACCGACTGCAATGACAGGGTAAGTTCTAGCTCTGCCCCCAGTCCTTTTTTAAAAAAGGGATTAAAGAAACGAATATAGTTGGTTTTTTTTCTATTGATTAATGTGTTGTTATGTTTTCTGTTTTTGACCTGTAAGACTGCAACAATGAAATTGTCTCCCCTACACAATTGCTTTTGTTTGCACTAATTTATCAGCTCCTGTTGAAGCCAGATATGATGAAGTTATACCTGTGCAGTGCTAGAACAAGAAGGACTATCCCGAAGACTCGAAGTAAATGCACCATACTACGCAATTAAAGAGCTGTTTTAAAAAAGAACCGTCCACGTTATCAATCGTCGGTATGATGCTCGTAGGCACCATAAAAGAAAAGTTTGGATACATTAAAATACACTTAGCGCAATATCTAATGCGCAAGGTATCCAGGTTAAACGAGGCGCAAATTGTGTATTATTTTGTTACAATGAGTTTTTTTTTTATTTTCTCAAAGTCAGTTAGGTTAATGTTTTTTTAGATTGAGCTAGATAATATCCTGTGTACCTTTAAATTCAAAGAGAAACTTATTTTAAAAAATTCATTTTAATGATTTAAACCTGTTACTAAGCTCAATAACTTGTGCCTAAAATAACCTGTTTACTATTTTAAGACTTCGTACTATGGGGTTTCTTTATAATGTGTTTATCTATCTAGGCTGCCAGACAATTAGATAGTAGGCAAACCGGAGACAGTACATCAAACTTCTATTTCTTACCTATATTCATGCTGTGGTGGAGTATAGAAAACCAATGTATGTTTTGTAGTAGAAAGCCTCTTAGTCAGTGTTAAAAAAGAGTTAGGATTAAAACATCTATAAGGTTAAATTGTGGATCTCTTAAACAAAGGAGATTGTATCTCTCAGTATAAAATATTTCATGGAACCTATTTATGATTGATCAAATCAAGCTGATGATTCCGTTTTTTTTTTAATTCATTAGAGACAGAGAAACAATTTAGAATGTGCCAAGCGCTACAGGTTGTGAAGGAAGTTTTTTTTTATAGGTAACGAAATTCACTATTCTAGAGCCAATTTTTTTTACCTTGAAAGTTTTTTTCATAGACAAAAAATACTTTTCTATCATATGCTTTAAAAAGTAACATCTCAATCAATTGGGGACTACGTCACAGGCTGAGAGAGAGAGAAAGCGAGAGAGAGAGAGAGAGAGAGAGAGAGAGGCAGAGAGAGAGAGAGAGAGAGAGAGAATCGAGCTGACAGTTGTTTTGTCCCGCCTCCCACGCTACATTGGAGAACAAGATACTCGATACAAATCTGCTATAAAACGAGACTTAACTATTTTCGGCTATATGTCTACTTAAAGACTAACATCCTGCGGTAGATCAAGATCTAGATCCAGACAAAGGTCAAGATAACCTTGTAGACAGAGAGAGGGAGAGAGGGAGAGAGAGAGAGAGAGAGAGAGAGAGAGAGAGACCGGTACAAAGTTATTACAGATTTAGAGACAGGGCGAAATATAGTAGTAGACGCAGCCGCCATTGTTTATGGATCAGTCTACTTCAATACAGAATTAGAAAGTGACATGATAAGCCTGTAGGAGAAAAAAGTAGACAAACAATCACATAGATAAACAATACAATGTATGAAAAGAAAACTCAATGAAAACGAAAATTCTGCTTTTTGATGAGAGTGTTTTTACATCATTTACTTAAACAAGCAAAATCGGGGACATATTACTTGTATATTGAATATTTACATACAACATGTAAAAGCAATGGACCTTAAAAATACTGGGATTGAATTATTAAATGTTTTAATTAAACCCTTTAATTACGGAGCTTTTTTGTGATAATTTTTCCTTGCGTTAAAACATCTAATTTACACCAATGATGTAACAATTTAAGATGATAAGCTGATTGTGAACTAAATCTTTATAATCCTTTTACAAATTAGTTGAAGTAAGAAGATTAAGAAAAAATGAAATTTACTATGATGTTTTACAAATAACTATAATTGACAATATTTTTGTATTATGAATGTCTCAGAACGTTTGTTTTTTATACCCACCAGCTCAAGTCCATTTCTTTTTTAAATGAATAATTTGCCCTCAGCGTTTACAGTTCTACTCGCATGACTGCATTTTGTTTTTCGAACCTCAATTTAGTTTCACCCAATCTATTTTTGTCCATTTCAATTTTTTTTACATCCACCTCTTCTGTTCTAAAACTTTAAATAACAGTTACTTAAAGCACGCGTCATTATGTCCAAATTTTTTTTAGTCTAAATAGAAATGGAGGCAACATCTTTTTTTTTTATTTATTTAATTTTAATTCATAATCAGTTCTGCTTTGCTTTCTGTATATATGAAAAGCCTTACACCGTCATTCTGTGACCACATAGATTTTTAAGACTTTTTAATTATACGTCTTTAATGTAAATTGAACTCATTGCTGTTAGACTCTCTTTGCCTGATGTTGTAAAAATTTTGTGGCAAAGGCACTGTCAATGATCATTTCCATTTAAAAAAAATTCAATACTGTCTCTTCATCTCTGTGTCTCTGTGTCTCTAACTATTTCTCTCTAATTTGTACCCCCAACAATATCACCTCTTACCATCTCCTATCTCCTATCGGCTCTCACGATGTAGTCAGTGGAGTTGCGCTGGAATTTAAAACAAAACAGTTTAATGGCTCTCTATTTCATTCAAGTTCAAATCTATCCTTTAATATTGCGATCAATGTGGCTTATCTCTAGCTCTATGTTTAAAAGTATATCTGAGAAAAAATTTCTTTCGGAGCTTTGATACAATATTTTGTTTCAATCCTTTTAGTTTTTCTACTTTATTGGGTGAAGTGCGCTTCGGCTGTAGCCACCCGTATCACTGGCGGTGTCCTTTTCTTGACTGTTCAGAACCGTGGTGTCTTGTAAATATTGAACATCTAAATTTAAAAGGAAAAATTTGCGTCTCTTCTTTTCTTGTTTTTTTTCCACCACTTCTATATGCTCTCTCTCTCTTTCTCTCTCTCTCATTGTTTTCCTTTTCTTCTTGTTCTTGTTCTTGTTGTTCTTCTTCTTCTTCTTGTTCTTCTTCTTTCTTATCAAAAAATATTCTTGTAATATTCTTCTCCTTCTTTTCCTCCACTCCCCCTTTTTCTTTTTTTTCATCCTCTCTTGTTTGTCCTCTGGTTCTTGCTCTTCTCCGTCTTCCTCAACATTCCTTTTTTTCTACTTTTCGAAGCTGTTCTATTGAATTAGTTCGTTGGGATTTTCATAAAGCTTTCAAATCAATCACATTTAGTATTATGTAGCTAAAAACTGCTTTTAGTTCTCTTTTGCATGAATCGAAGAAAAGAGTGTTGATTTAAAGAACTTCATCATGTTGTCTTGTTATCTTTACCATTCTCATTCACAGCTGCGAATTTTCACATTGGTCCTTTTCTGCCTTATGAACAACATCATTGTGATAAATAACTGTTCAGGGGAAAATTCTAGAGAGATCCCGCGTTTATACAGGACACAACGAACGCCTAAAGTTGAACACATTATAAAGAATTATCAATGAAACAAAATTTGTTTTATAACCAAAGTATCACCTTGTAATCACCTAAGGAAAGAAAAGTTTTATCTTTTTAAATACTCAGCCGTCTTATATTTCGTTGCTCTTTAAAAGGGACGTGAGTGGTTTTTAAAAAAAATTGAAAAGAGAGTGAGAGACTTCGGTTTGACTAAATCTAAAAAAATCTCTTAATATTTTTGTATACACTTTGAGAATTGTTGTTTCAAAACCGAACTAGCTAAGCACTGCTCTCACACTTACATGTATATATCAGGTGCCCCCCTCCCTAAAAAAAACAAAAAAAAAAAACAAAAACAAAAGAAAATGTCCTAAACTTTTTCACGCTGTAACTTTATACCTGTTTATGGTATTTACATGACAATTAACACTGAGTAAGACAAATTATTCATGTCATAGTGTGTGAAGTTTGAAGCTTCTGGATAAATTGGTATATAAAATAACACGCATCTCAGATATGGATAAAAACAGTCCATGAACTCCAGTTTAATCAGTTTTTGAAGTGATCTGTAGAACCTCCTTCCAGCTGAACAACAGCTCTAACTCTTTAGCGCCATGCTGCGATTGACTTTCTCATTACCTCAATACCTTTTTGTCTGTAGCACTCCTTTATTTTTTTAGCTTCAGTTCATTTTTAGTGAAGGGAATCGACAGCCCCATGTAGACCTCAGCAAGTGATGGACTACATTGCATGGTCCATGGGATTAAATCTGGAGATTGAGGTGTCCCAGTTATCTTTGGCAATTAAATCGACTCCTTGATCTTTGAAAAAATTTTGGGTTGCACGACTTGTTTGCGAAGCAGGACAGTCTTTTGGCATAATAACGTCACCATGATAACAAAGTTTGTGACATGAGGGAAATAGTTTTTTTTTATGCAGACAGATTTAATTCTTTATATTGACCTTCGAAGTTTCCATATAAAGGAAAACTATCTCGGTTTTGCCATTCCAGCAAAGCCAGCAAAAGTCATAGCTTTCCGCGCAACAGATTTGTTTCGTGGCAAAGCTGTAACTTGCAGAGGGATGTCCGACTTCTTTCTTCGAAGAAGAACATCATTCTTTTTTTTTTTGGCAATCTCTAGGGTAAAGTGTTTTTTATCTGTGAAGGTAATTTGCGTGACATCTTCACCGGTAAATCTGTTCAGAAAGGCGTCTTTTCTCTTTCACACTTTCCGTTTTTCTGCTAGTCTGAATTCGTTTGTAGGCCTATAACTTCAGGTCCTTTTGTTACAATTCTTTCTACAGTGCGTTAGCGTTGTGCTCTCGGCGTGCACACCAAGGATTGCAAAACAGTTTTGGTGCAGAGGTCGATGTTTTTTTTCTTTAGTTTCGGTAACTTTTTTTAAACATCCGTCGTTTCCTTACTAACCAATGGATTTCGTTAATATTTGGCGTGTTATTGTAGTGATAATTGGTTTGGCATATGACGAAATTATATGGCAATTGTAAACAGAAAGTCAGTGATAACCTTATAGGGATCCAAAGTTGGGGAGGTTTTTTTGGCCACCCGATATATTTAAGTTCATTTGCCATCTTCAATCTTTCGTGTTCAGATTAAAACTCACAGCGATTTGACTTTGTAAAACGCCATCACTTTCTGACAGGCTCGTCGTTACACAAATATGACTTCAGTTAACCATCAACACCATGGCTGCTGCATTACAGGGACCCAATAATCAATGTTATTTATATACATTTTTATGGAAGACATAGAAAATAAAACTTATCTCGGCCGGCATCTACCTATTAACCGTTGAGAAAAATATAAAAATGCATAAAAGAGGGAAGAAAGAAGATTGCCCTTTTGGCTCTATTTAACTTTTATTTTTGATCAATGAAACACATTTTAAGGGCAATTGATCATAAACATAAACTTAAAAAAAAATAGAATTGGTAGCTAAAGCTTACTATGGCTCTCTGCCATTCAGAGATAAAAGACTATTGAACTTTGTCTCCACATTTGACTCATCGGAGGGAATGAGATTCCGCTTTTTTTAAAAACTGTTTTTCTGCTTGGTTTTAATAATGGTTAATAAATATCACTGCAACAGTGATTGCATTGGTTTCCTTGCATTTCGTCTTTTGGTTCCTTAATTAATAGTGGGATATCTAGATCGGATATGGCGATAATATATTTCTGATAGATCACCCAGTTCTTTCTTGAAACCGTCCTTTGTTGAATCAAAAAGTCCGACAGCTTTGGGGATTAGGACTGATGGCATCTGAATGACATGAAGCTATTAGTGTCAAGCTGTCTCGCCAAGTTTTAATCAAGCCAATGGTTTGTGTAAAGGGATGTGTTTATTTTTTTTTACCGGCGCTGTTTACGTACGAGTTTTCTAAGGAACCCTGTGTATTGAGATAGCACAGAACAGACCTTATCTTTCTTTGTCTAATTGTGACAACCCAGAACACTGAACATATCAGTCGGATTAGGAATGAGAATAGGTCAATCTCTACTTGAAGTACTTGTAATGCGAAGACTATTCTAGTTAAGAAAACTAAAGTACTTCCATATCGGTTCCTTGTTTTTTTCATTAAGTGTCGGTGAGGTCAGACAATAGCGGTCAAGGAGGTCAGACTTCTGACTTACTGAAGCATTCAGAAGTAACAGATAAGGGCATAAATAAAAAATACAACCATGGGCTTTACTGCTTTAGAATTAAAGAAGGTAGACCTAATCGTGTGTAGTCTTTCTCTCGTTATTATTGTTGCAATAATTTAAGCTGTTTACGCTGCTTGTTTCCTTTAAAAAAAACACATTCGGTCAAATATCAGAGTTGAGTACCAAAAAAAATACTGTAGGTAATAGTAGACTTACTCAAAGAACATGAAACATTTTGGATGAAGTAGTCTTATTTTCTAGTAAAAAATTGCGACACGACCAATTGTGTGGACGGGCGGTGCAATTTGTGGTAAAAGAATGCCGATGATGATGATGATGATGATGATGATGATGATGATGATGATGATACTAGTAGTAATACTAACAAAACAGCGATAACAAAACAACAACAACAAAAACAAAACAATAACGCTCGTAATCGCAATGATAATAATAATAATCATCTTCTTATTATAATGGGAGGAGAGGTTAACTTTCAGCCAGAAAAGGCTCTCTTAGGGAGGCTTGAAATTGGTAAAATTAGCCTATCTATTTCAAATCACACTAAATAGATGTAAGAGGGCATTAAGAATGATCTATGATCTCTGCAAAAAGTATGCTTTTTTAATTGATGTGAAAACAGTGGTGCATATCCAAGTTTTTTCTCCATTTTAAATCTATTTTGGGTTTTACTTGAACGTCGAAATAAGCTCATCAAATATACAATAAAAAATTACAGCGCGAAACACAAATTCGAAAAATGGTAAATGTTATGAATGGTTTCTGTTCTAGATTTCAAATAAGACTCTAGGCTTGCTGACACTGATCAACTGAAATGTAGATCTAAACCAAGATTGTTTTTTTTTTCTTTGAAACGGTTGTGTGAATTATTGTCAAGCTTCAAGCCTTGATTCTTCTTTTCTGTTCAAGTGGCAAACGAGACGAAAAGCTTAATGAACAAAATTAGTAAAATCTCGAAATTTTTACGAATACATTGTTTTGTTTGCTGGCCCGTTTGCCTATTCCATTCCTGTGATGGCATTTATAGATGATCTAAAAGCTTTATTTAAAGGCCTGCATAAAGCTGAATCTAAACGTTTCCCATACGCCCTCGCCTAGAAAATTTAAAGAAATATGAAAGTTCATCTTTACCTATAGCTTTGATTTCCAAAGATGCTTAAAAACCTGTGAACAACTTGCGCAGCAATGCAACTTTCTTACTTTGCCGCTTCTGGGTCACAAAAGAAAGGTACCGTTAAATTCGGAAATATTCATGATCTTAAGCGTTCTAAAAGAAATATAGAAATTAGGCAAGGCTGAGTCTTAAAAACATAACCAAACAGTTGAGAGGGGCTTTTTTTTGACAATAATTAAAAATCAGGAGCAGGAAACGAAAATCTTTAGCTCATTTTAATTCATTAATCAGTCAATACAAAGCTACATAAGTACATGTATTGAAAATAATTGCTGCCAAGAGAGTGACAGAATCTAATATTATGCGTATTCTATGAACGGGTCAGTGAACTGTGCTCTTAATATATCATGTAGAAAAACTTTGTTATCCGCAAAATTATAACCCAAACCGCATAAGTATTTTATAAATCGCATTTGTATCACCTGAAAAAATAAATTAAATTATCCCTTTGCATCCGTTTTAGTATGCAAGCTTATACTAGAATGTATAGCTCACATAACAAATTTAAACATAAGTTTATTTAAGATGTGTGTGCTGTCGCTGTAAGTGTGAGGACAAGTAGTTCACATGGCTCATAGTTCTACCTGTAATTACTGTTGGGGGATCTATTTGTAAACAACGTTGTTGGCTACTTCAGGGACTGGGACAAGCAGAAATGATCTTACTAATCACAGACCTAGATCTACATGTAAAAAAAAAAACCTAGGTCTTCATTCGAAATTCAAAACACGAACATTGGTGAACTTTTTCATTAAATTAAAAAGTCTTGTTTTCCCAACTGCTTAAGCTAAAAATTTTACATAAGCGATGACGCGCAAAGCATAAAAAATCTATCATTACAGACTTTAAGCAGCAACGCGTGAGTATGACGAGAACGTCTGTGGGTCTATTTTTAGAAACTGGTTTCATTATTTTTATAGTTTCTCAATCTGCTTTCCCGATTTTCACGTACGCGTATTGAGACACGGTGCGTGTGCTAAAGGTCTCTAATGTTCGAATTTGCCTTTCGCACTGCATATTATGTAATCATTCATCGCATATAAAAAAATGCATCAGCACCATCGAACGCGTCATGTCATGAACGCATTTCGACGTTCAAGTGAAACCGAAAATAGATTTAAAATGGAGAAAAAAACTTAGATAGGTACTACGATTTTCATAAAAAAACATATTTTTTTGCAGAGATCATATACAATTCTAAATACCCTCTTACATCAATTTAGTGTGATCTAAAATGGATAGACCAATTTTCCCAATTTGTAAGCCCCCCACAAAAAAAAGTCTTTTCTGTCTGAAAGTTCACCTCTCCTTTCATTATAATAATATTACAGAAAACTCAACTGTAATGTAATATCAATATTAAAGAGAAAAAGAAGTTAGCTCTCAGACTTCCACACGCGTTCTCGCTCCTTCCCTATATCTGTCCATCATTTTCTATTCCGTATTAACCAACAAAAAATTAACGCAGTGAACCTTATCACCCATCCCGCTCAACAACCCCCATCCCTCCTTTCTGCTCTTCGTTTTCCCGACAAAGCAGTTGAAATAAGCTCTAATTTTCTATGATCGTTAGAGGGGTTTACGTCTTGAAAAAGAAGTCATTTTACATATCGTATATTTCCTATAAACGCCCTTTTTTGCCCGTTGACCCAAAAGATAAAAATACTTCAACGCTTGGTGGATGAGATCTTCAAAGATATTTCATGTTTAGGCTGACAATCTACCCTTTTCTTTCAAAAGAAATTTAAGACCCTTGAGAGATTCTAAATTGTTTGAAAAAAACTACCTATGATCAATACAAATATCCTCCAAAGTTTCAGAGAAGCAACACTCATAGACAAAGTATGAGTCTTGTTACTAACAAAGTTTCCTCAATATCCGAATATTTAGTTATCATTTTGTCAGATTAAAATAAATTGAAATTAAAAAAAAAACTTCGTCTAGTGGCTTCAGAGTTATAATCCTGTTCAACAAAAATGTAGATCTGTATCCAGATCTCTTGGTTCAGAGGCCGAAACACAACTTTGATTGCATAGGTCAACCAGCTTTAGTTAACTTAAGGGTGTTATCAGGCGTTGATTGGACGGTATTTTTCATGTACCTTGAGTAGGTTAAAACTGTTTTAGGAACTAATTTCAGGCAAGATTGTAGCTCGCCTCGATCGCTTGAATTCGTGAGGAGGTTATGTCCAGAGTAGATAGAGATTTAACTTATGAACTTGAACTAGATTCTGGATAGAATACATTGTCGGTTTACAGAGAAGGTATTGAGGTAGACTACTAAACCTGAATTGGTAGTTCTACATGTACTTCATTAAGTCTAAACAGTGTTACCTTTATAAAGACGAAAACACAGAACTCCCATCCAAGTCAAAGCTAAGCAATTTGTAAATCGAAAGCGATTACTGTAACTAAACCACTCTTCCCAGCTTTTGTCTAAGAGTGAATCGCATTATCCAATATCTTAGCGTAGCAAACATAACTGATATATTGACCAAGAACTACTCGACTCACAATTCTTACCTACTCCTCCTTGTGTTCGATCTCATGCCGCATTGGTCGTCTTGCTTTCCCAGTTCACTTCGATTCTGTTCGAAAAACTGAAATAATGCAAAATTGATAAAAAATGTTCATTGCAATTCTGATTTTCAGCCATATTTTGTACATCAGCTTCAGAATTTGAATCAAAAATGGGTCAGTTTCAGGGTTCCATCTATTTAGTTCCTTATCATCATAGAGATTCGCATTGTTAGGTGCGTAAGAAGTGGAATGACATTGTAGGAAACGGGCTTTATAATATAAACGTTCTAGTTGGCTTTTTTTTTCTTTAGGTAGAGTGCTTTTAAGTAGGCACAGGCGAATCTCATTTTTCATATAAAAAACTAGACATGTAGTTTGTTGTCCAAAAGTAGAGATAAAAAAGCTTCTTATACAAGCTTTCAAATTTCTGCTTTGAGCAGAGCTATGCAATATACGACTATGACTGTTGCCAAGTCGAATTAACAGTTGAATATAAAAGATGAGGTCGTTAAATGGAGCCCCTGGTATATACATTTTCTTAAAATGTGTAAAACATCATTTATTGTCCAGTGGGTACAACATTATTAATGCAGGCAAGTATATTATTACTTATAACAAATTTAGAAAAGAGATGACTGTGTTACACCGCTCTCATTTTTAAATGATGTTTTCTCAATGAGTATCTCAATTTCTATAGGTATCAAAGCTGAAGTTTAAGACACGCATATCAGATGTACACCACAAGTTTGATAAGTACCGGTAGGCCTTTGTTTGACATGTCTCTAGATCTAACCCTCGAACATCTACACCTTCGTTGGACTTTAGACGTGCCCTGTTTGGTAACACGGACTTTGTGAAATAATAGAGACCTTTAGCACACGCACCGTGTCTCAATACGCGTACGTGAAAATCGGGAAAGCAGATTGAGAAACTATAAAAATAATGAAACCAGTTTCTAAAAATAGAACGTCTGTGGGTCTATTTTTAGAAACTGGTTTCATTATTTTTATAGTTTCTCAATCTGCTTTCCCGATTTTCACGTACGCGTAGTGAGACACGGTGCGTGTGCTAAAGGTCTCTAATACCTTCACTGAACCTTTTATGAAAAGAAAATCGAACGTATCAGGTGGCAACTGCATGCTTTCGTTTTGTCGTCCAACGCGTCCCGCCAAATGCGTTTAATCATAGAAGATATTTGCCCCAAGAAAAATAGTAAGCAAACACAGTTCTAAAAATTCCAGTAGCCATAATAATGCGAATATGTTCATCATTCGAGGTTCCGTCTTATTAATGTGGCTTTCTATTTTCTTTAACCATCATACTTTTGTCCAAAAAAAGAAAGTTTATTTTTTCATCTTCTTAGCTGACTTTCTCAATATATTTTGCCGTTGCACTCATTTACTTTTACGAGTGTTATTAAATTTGTGAGGATGCTTAATCTTTATAGATCTAAAATTTATCATCTCGTGCTCTTCCTCCGAGTGGCTCAAACACGTTTAAAGAGATACAGAAAAGTAAAAATAATTTGAAATAAAAAACCTGCCTCGGAGATTGATAGAAATGACGTCGAAAAAAATGGTATGAATTATACGTGGGGAGCTTGGAAGACCATCCACTTTGGCCAAAAATGAATGTACTTTTACATCGAACTAAAAGAAGAGGTGGCCAAATATCAATTTATTTTACATTTTATTACCTCTGTTGTTTCAACATTTTACGTATGACCACATAAAGGAATTTATTTATCAGCTAACATTTTAGGACTTGAGGAAATGTTTAATCACATTTAAAGTACGAAATGTTTTGTTGATGTTCTCAAGTTTTAGATAAAGTAAAATATTTTCTTTTCAGGGCTATAGTTTTTAATGTGTATCAGCGACACGTGGATGATTTTTCCAGATCCTTATTTAATATCTATAGATAAATTTTTATCCTCAAGCCAATTGAATGAATAGTCCCGACAATTTCCACTAAAATAGTAGATACTATGTCAATATTGAGAAGCATGACAATCTGGCGCTAATAATTTGACTAGTAATTAAAATATGTTTCCTTTTAAATTATGTCTCCACAAGTTTTCCATGTATTCTTTGCATCCCCGTAAATCATTATACTTGTTATAGTTTGGTAAAAGCTAGTAAACAACCGCTATGACCAGGCTCTTCGGCGCCAAGTAACACATTAATCCTCTTTTGTTACGCTAGGACTATCCGTCATAACTGTTACTGGTTGAATGAGCACAACAGCTGGTGTCCGAAAAAACATTCCGGATATATCGAAGATATTAAGTTGATTGAAGCACTAGAGTCCATGGTATTTATGAGCGATGTGAACGCGCAAAAAATATTAGCCTTCCTCTGCAACAGCCAATCAAGAGACAAAATAGTTTTCACTCATCATTACTTCAAGTTGTAAAATAATATGTTTCTTTTTTTGCAAGCATTTTTCAGTAATAATTGAATAACATTGTAGTAGTTGTAGTAATAGTAGTGGTAGTAGTAGTAGCAGTAGTAGTAGTAGTAGTACTAGTAGTAGTAGTAGTAGTAGTAAAAGCACAGCAGTAATCGTAGTAGTGGTAGTGGTATAAGTAGTAGTAGTAGTAGTAGTTGCAGCACCAGTAGTAGTAGTAGTAGTTGTTGTTGTATAAGTAGTAATAATAATAGTACTAGTGGTAGTAACAGTAGGAGTAGTATCAATTGTGGTCGTAGTGGTAGTAGTAGTAGGAGTATTAGCAGTAGTAGTAGTAGTAGTAGTAGTAGTAGTAGTAGTAGTAGTAGTAGCAGCTGTAGTAGTAGAATTAGTAGTAGTAGTAGTAGTAGTAGTAGTAGTAGTAGTAGTAGTAGTAGTAGTAGTAGTAGCAGTACTTGTTGTTGCTATTTTCATTGTTGTAGTTACCTAAGGAGGGAAGAAGAATGAGATGGAGTAGCATTGGATTATGACTATTATTAAAATCCCCTTAATAGTTATAATACTGATTTCCTTTTTTCTTTTTTGATGAATATGTCATCTTTAGTGCACATTTAATATATGCTTTTCCCTGGTTGTTTTAGTACAAAAAAATTGATAACTTAAGATCAGCAGGATATCAATACAAAGACTATAGTCACTCGCTTGAAAAAATTGGCCGCCTTCTATCTGGTCTCGATATCAGCGGAAATAGTCGCAAGATTTGGCGCTTTAATCATTATCTCTTTGTTGATAATACAGTGATCGTGTGAGATGAGTGCGCTCGGATGGCGTGGCTCGTTTATATATTTTTAATGAGGTTTGGGGCAGGAGCTAAGTGAAACTTTGTAACAAGATTGAATCAAACACGATATAGGCAGACTATCTCATACACAGACCGGTACATAGATTATGTATATATATATATATAGGTTAATGAATGGATGGACAAAAAATAAAGGGATAAAAAAGAAATAAACATAGATATAGATCAATGGATAGGTAGATAGATATCAATAGATAGATAAATAACAATGGACAGAAAAGCAGGACGATAACGATAGATATGTAAATAGGGATTAATTTATAATAAATAGACAATCAGAGAGATAGATACGTCGAAACTCTTTTTAAAAATCTTGTTTCTGTACAAAAAAATTCTTTAAAAAATCTGTGACAAACCTTGAAAAGATTGGATAGATAGATAGATTGACACGTCAATAAATAGGTACATAGCCAGATCGATGATAGATAGATAGGTAGATAGAAAGATAGACAGGTAGAAAGATAGCCTAATCCTAATCCGTTTTTGTCACGACACTGTGTTTCTTGCTGTCGGCATATTTTCAGGTGACTGTTTAAATTCTGTTTCCGTGTCAAACTTGTTGAGGTCATCTTTGGGTCGGTTTGCATTCATTGCGATAGTAAACAAACATTTTTTTCTCTGCATGTACGTCGAAAGGATTTCCTTAATTTTTGTTTAAAGTACGCCTTTTTGCTATTATTAAATACTTCTTTGATAGACGCAAGTTGATTGGTTTTTGTTATCGTTGAGTATGCCTTTGCTTTTTTTTTAATGATTTCCCCATGATATTTTAGTCTTTTACGTTTTCTTCGAGCTCCCATATCTTCTCACTGAGAGTTGTACATCGGACTTTCTGTAGGATAGCCTAAAGCTAGACACATGTTGGTTATATTGCGTTTTGAATGTATTCTCAGTTATGCTTATGTAAATGTCTACAGTGTTAGTGTTTGTCTGTATGATCGTTGCTTTGTTTACTTAGCTTTTTCCTAGGCATTAGAGACCTTTAGCACACGCACCGTGTCTCACTACGCGTACGTTAAAATCGGGAAAGCAGATTGAGGAAACTATAAAAATAATGAAACCAGTTTCTAAAAAAAGACCCACAGACGTTCGCGTCATACTCACGCGTTGCTGCTTAAAGTCTGTATTGTTCTTAATTGGGCGCGTTGGTTTGTCACTACAGTTGAAAAATCTGGTCGTCCTGTCTTAATCTAAAGTTTCTTTGAGTATCCGTTTGTTGTGGTTGTTAATGATTTGCTTGAAGTTGGCATGCAAGTAAAGCTTAGTTTGACGGTGGAGCTTGTGGTTTGGTGGGAAGCAGGAATGAGGAGAAGGTTCGACACGACTCTTAGTGAACACATAATTATAGGACCTCAAAGAAAACAAAGGAGAGTTCAAAATATAATTGAAAATCATAGAAAGTTTAATAGCATACTCAATAACAACAACAAAATGCAACTTGTGTCTAGCAAAAAAAAAACTTACTTTAATCAAAAACAAAAACAATCCTGTTGACGTGCATGCATAGGAAGATATTAGCTTTAATATCGCAAAAAACCCAACCAAATAAACGAAAATTGGCCCAACAAAGACCAAGACGAGCTTGACGGGGAAACAGACTGTAAAGAGTTACCTCAAGAAAGGCTTATGGCAAGAAACACAGTGTCATTAGGAAACAAAGGTAGGTCTAGGGTATAATAATTTGCAAAAGGTCTTTTTACAAGTCGAGCATTATCTTTCATAACACAAATAACCGAGAATTTTAGATAGATAGATAGCTATAATATAGATAGGGAGAAAGTGAGAGATATTGGATAGAAAGATACGAGAGGGAGGGAGATAGACAGACGCACAGACACACAGACAGATAGACAGACAGACAGACAGAGAAATAGGGAGAGAGAAACACAGAGAGAGAAAGAGAGAGAGAAAAGGAGGAATAGTTAACAGAAATGTAGCAAGAATGAGATATATATTATTGAGGAAATTGAAAAAAAAATATGATTTAACAGAGAATCATTGTAAGAAGATTGAAAAAAGGTAAAATGAAATAGATTGTACACAAATAAAGAGATAAAAGAATACGGTGATAGAATACACAGGCAAATCACGCGAGATTGATAAATGCAGAAAGAGAGGGAGGTAACAAGAGATCGAGAGAAAACATCGACAGTGGAGATAAAAGAAACGAGACAAAATACGTTCAAGTACGCAACAGAGAGAATGAGAAAGAGAGATAAAGAATAGGGAAAATAAACGTTGGAAGGGGGGAGGGTGGCGCTTCAGGTTTATTGAACGGAAAGAAGCTCAGCGTAATGAGATTTCGCTTGCTATTTTCAGCAATAACATGCCCGGTCTCTAGGCTCATATTATTAAGTTGAACGCATGTTTCTAAAACTGTGCATCAAAATACAGATCGGTGAGGTTTTAAATAAAACAATAACTTCAACAGGCCTCGCATTTTCGTATGAGAAAAGCTCTCTCATATTAACAATAATAGTAATAATAATAATAATAATAATAATAATAATAATAATCATAATAATCATAATAACAATAATAATAATAATATTGCAATAATAGTAAGAAAACGTAATGATGATAATAATAATAACAATAATTATAATAACAATAATAAATGTAATGATAATAATAATGATGATAATAATAATAATGATAATTATAATAATGACAATAAAAAAAAATAATAACAATAATAATAATAACAATAATAATAATAATAATAAAACTAATATAAAAGTAAAAATAATTTATTACGTATATAAAACCGAATTTTCAAATCTGGCCGATACGACTACAAAGGGAAAAAAAAAGTGTAAAAGTAGCTTGCAGCATAATTATACCTTTTTGAATGAATATAACGCAATCAACATGCATCATAAGATATTTATACTAATTCTAAATACGTATACATAATGTATATCAGATTGTAGATACCAAATTGAATTTTAAAATTGGTAAACATGGAGCATAAAATTTGATAACATAAAATATGTATAAATTTTTGAAAGCACATTAAGTTGTTTAATAAAAGTTTATACTATAGCACACAAGACAATTCACGTTGTTTCCTAAAAAAGATGCGCCTATAGGTTTTTCTTCAATTGTTCGAAATACTGACAATGTCGAATATCAGTTGAAAAATTTTTTTATCCACGGGGTGAAGTTTAGTAAAGCAAACACTCACCAAACGATTTATAATAATACACTCTGGAATCGGCAGTATTTTTCTCATCTTCAGACGATCCCAGTGACCTTTCAGGATGGTATCCGATTGAGACTGTGACAAAACGTCGTAATTTGTCGGTTGCAATAGGGGGCAACGTATTTTATGAAATAACATAGAAACTAACAAAATTATCGTTAATTAAATCAAAATGCTTTGTCAGAAACTTTAAGCGAATTGATGAAGAAATATAGAAACGGTCGCTTTTAAAATCTGTCGGTTGTGATGTCGTTTGTGATGCATGACAATTTTTTTTGTCAACCATAACAAACGACAGATTTTCAATTTTGTTTTACGTTCAAAATACTTTAAACTGTAAGGTCTTTTAGGATAAAATTGTTAACACTTACATATTATTAAGTTTAAAAGGGATACAAGGGAAGAGCTTTTTATGTATGCTTATTTTCTTTGTTTCTCCTTAAAATAGTTTATCCACCATCACAACCGACAGAACCGCATCCTTTTGTCACTTCCTCATTTACCGATTTTTTGAGATATTTTTTTCTTTCATTCAGGCAATTGAAAATTTAAACGGGGATTTATTTTACTGAATCCTTTGGCTTACAGGCAACCAATGAAGTTGGTTTAAGATGTGAGTTATGTAAGACGTTAATTTATATCACCTTGGTGGTTTCCAGATGAGTGCGAAATGATTATCCATGTCAGACGATTTCTAAAATACCAATTAACCATATAATTATCTTAACGACGACTCCAAATCGACGTATGATACACCATAAATCCTATTTTTAGGTGTGCATATAACTCCAGGTACTATGAATTAGCATAACATATCAATCTTGCAACATTTCAGTAAAAAACTATGGCATTAAGGAAGCAAACTGACAGTGTTGGATTTCAAATCTTACTGAAAGGGTACAAAAAAAATAGGGACACTTAATGACTTTAGGCTACTACACCATGAATCCTACTACTTCCCCGAGACGAAGAAATCATGCACCTTGGCAAACAAGACTAAAATAAAAAAATAACGTTAAATATCGCGCCGTAGTCACAACTATAGTTATTCAAAACATATAGTGTGTTGGCGGGAAGCCAACTAAAGATTGGGCAAACGAAGGCCGAAAGAGATAAGCATTACAGACTTTAAGCAGCACTGCGTGAGTATGACGCGAACGTCTGTGGGTCTATTTTTAGAAACTGGTTTCATTATTTTTATAGTTTCTCAATCTGCTTTCCCGATTTTCACGTACGCGTAGTGAGACACGGTGCGTGTGCTAAAGGTCTCTATTAATAATTAAACGAATACTGAACGCGTTAATTTGTATAGAACGACGCATCAATCAATAAATTGTACGGAAAAGCATCTTGAATTTGTCACACAATTTTCACATCTCTGCACGAAAACAGCTAATTCATCTTAGAGCTAAATAACCGTAATGTATACTTAGTTTGTCAGTCAATAAAGTATTATACCTATGATAAAAGAAATAACAACTGTAACAATAACTAAAATACTACTACTACTACTACAACAACAACAACAACTACTACTACTACTACTACTAATACTAGCTACTACAACAACAACAACAACTACTATTACTACTACTACTACTACTACTACTACTACTACTACTACTACTACTACTACTACTACTACTACTAGCTACTACAACAACAACAACAACAACAACTACTATTACTACTACTACTA
>BMAT01005247.1:36342-47050 GCA_019649035.1 Elysia marginata
AATAATAATAATTACAGTATAATAATCAGAAAAAGAGAAGATAATAATATTATCATCTTAACTAAAAGCAATAATATCATCATCAGATATGGTCGAGTGAAAAAAAACCATTCAGGTAGGGTTGATCTTGTGTTACTAATGCAGCGGATTGAAATGAAAGAGAAATGAAGAATAGAGAGATACAATATTAAGATGAAAACTTAGTAATGGTTGTATTAAAAACGTTCTACATCCTTGATAGCCGCCACAAGGAACCTCAGCAAAGAACCAGATAAAAGAGCTAATTTAAAACTAGATGTAAACAGAATAGTTCCGGCTTACGTTTACAGCATAATCAATTTGCTGCAACCTAAGATTGCCCTATGGAATTCAAAGAATGCACACATCGATTAGAATGTGATTTTTGCAGGAGAAATATCTGGAAAAAAAACCCAACATTATCATACTCCACCAAAATAAAATGGTGCAAACTCTGTCTTATGGCAAAGTATATAATACTGCGAAACAAATCAAGCCTCAACAAAAAGGAAGAAAATTATTTCCTTGAACTGCATGCACCGGAAGAAGCATCTCTCTGATTACTTCGATAAGAAGATCCATGAGCTATTGCTCAAGAGAGACAAAAGATATTCATGAACAGATAGACGAATAGATAGAAAAATAATTAGATCAATTTATCAATTGGTAAATAGATACGTTAAAAACTTACAAAAGTACGTAATGTAAAAGTACTTATTTTTAAGTGCTTAAAATATTTATTAAAAGGGGCTACATTTTTTACACTTTTTTCGTAATAATATGTAAGTACTTACAGTGCTGCTAAAAAATTAGAACCGTAACTATAAGAAACAGATATTTATGCATAGATAGATATATAGATCGATAGATCTATAGTTAGATAACAATACAGATGGAAAGAAGATATGGATCGATAGAAAGATAATCAGAGGATTCCGTTCAAAATATGTAGGTTTTACAACATGAATTGTAATTTAGGTGTCGAAAAGAAAAAAAAAAGATTAAAAATCTGGGATTGCCGAAGTATAGGCAAAGCAACCTAAAATTTCAATTTAATGTGAACCTTAATTGCTTTACACAAAGAACTGAAGAAAAATAATGAAAGAGGGAGAGCGAAATAAAAATTTAGAGAGAAAGAGAGAAAGAAAGAAAGAAAGAGAGAGAGAGAGAGAGAGAGAGAGAGAGAGAGAGAGAGAGAGAGAGAGAGAAATAGAGAGAAAATGCTAAAGAGAGCACATAAAAAAACAAAAGATGAGCTTAGACATCAAAGCGTAAGATATTAAAGCATGGCCTTGGTTCACCACATCTGTACCATCATCTCTATCTCTCCCTCCGTATCTCAGCCCCCCTGCTTGCTTTTACATCCATTGCACCTACCTCAACTGTAGATCGAACCCGCAGTGTGGAGGTAAGAGGGGGCAGGAGTGAGTCTATCTGCTGAGATTGTCTTCTCTATGTCACCTCTCACCCACTACCAGACCGCAAGCTGTGTTTCAGCTCTCCTCCCCTCTCCTTGCCCAATCACGACTAGAGAGGGAAGATTGATCGCCCACCGTCCGATTGCTGCCGTAGTACTGTAGTATTCAATGCAGTTTCAGCATTGAGGATTGACTTGGTTTGAGTTGGTCTATATATGGTACATTTATCACAGGAGTTCATTTTTATGTGGAGTTTGATAATCGTGATTTTTTTGTCCGCTTAGGAGTATCGATTATTGCTGTTATGCTTTAGTTCAATAGTATATCTTGCCCCGAAAGAAAAAATTTAAGCTGTATACATAAAACTAGAAACAAAAACTATCACCAAACATTTTTAAAGTTATTAATATTTTGGAGGCCTACTAGAGTAATAACAAATATTAAAGCAAATAACTCAATTCTTTAAAACATCACCACCATCATCATAAGCATCATCATCATCATCATCATTATCATCATCATCATCATCATTATCATCATCATCATTATCATCATCAACAACAACAACATAACTATCATCATCATTATCACCAGCATCATATTTAACATCATCATCATCATTATCATTATCACCATGGTCATCATCATTTTTAACGTTATCATTACTAGCATCACAGTCCATGTTGTTATCATCATTAAAAAGAAAGTAATAATAACTATTTATCATAAAAACATCATTATCATCGTCAGTACTTTCATTAGTTTTCAGACCACCCTTAGTATGATAATAGCATTAGAAGACAACTATATCAATTTTCACCTCATCAAAAAAAGGAAAAAAAACTGCAAAATATTTTTGCCATTAGCCATCGCTAGAATCAGCTGCATCATCACTAAAAGCATCTGCACCAGTGTTATGCTTTTTATATCAAACATATGATACATGTATATAGCGTCATTATGATTATTTATAAGATCGCTATCGTTACTAATCCAACTACAACAACAACAAGAACTACTACTACAACTACTGCTACTACTACTACTACTACCACTCATAATACTGCTCTAATGTTACTTCTATTACTCTGCTGCTGCTGCTACAACAACAGAATCAACAAAAACAACAACAACAACTACTACTACTACTACTACTACTACTACAACTACTACTATTACTACTACTACTACTACAGTTGCAACACCAAACACTGTTTTTTTAACTTGGTGTTAGCAGGACGAAATACATCAGGTGTAGTTACAGTTGTATTAACAGCTACTTTCGTGGCAGTAGTAGCAAGATAGCTATTGCAATAGTAACAGATCTTTTTAAAGAGAGTTTAATACATTAAAAAGTGATAACGAAAGAACTTTTTTATTTTTATTGTTTAGGTAAACGAAACAGCCCTCGTGAAGCACAGTGATTAACATTTAAAATCTCCTCCAAAGTTTTATAGATGAGGGGTTTTTGTTTAAGTATTAATTCGTTAACTGTGATAAACAACTAAACACATTACAAACTAACTATGAGAACATACTGGTAGTAAAAAATAAACCTTTTTCGATTGCGTGTGCTGCAATCAAAGTCGGATTTCTATAGTACTGTCACTACTTGTTCCGTGTTTAGCACTAAAGAATTTATGAACATATTTATTCTTGGCATGACTTCACATTGCTTTGGCGGATTTTACTAACTCGCTCCTAAAGGTAAGGAAAATACACCTCGTAGTGTGGACGTTATTCAATTTTAAACCACCTGTTCTTTGCATTTGAATGAACTGTTCACAGTCACGCAATAGAAGATGATGAAGAGACGTTTAAAGTAAATGCCATGCAGTAGAAAAACTATAGAAACTCCATGGAAAGTGCCCGCTGCTAGCGTGACGATATGACAATAGCGCTATGTCCTTGCAGTTTAGTTTTAAACATTGATGCTCTCTGCAGGGCGCTGGCCACGCAGTATTCCAATCTCGGCACACAACATCGCAGTAGGCGACACAATGAAAGTCCACAGACAATTAGGTCATTTGTTATGCATACCCTCAGATTCATTATCTTCATGTCATCAAGTTTTCATTTTAATTCGAATGAGTGGAGTCAGTTTGAATTGCAGTTCGGTAAACAAGTAGTAGTGTTAATAAAGTGGGTTTGGGAATGCAGCTTCAGATCAAAGTTTGACAAAATTAGACTTGTGGGTATATTTTCTTATCATGCTGTAGGCTGGGTCGAAATTAGAATAAACAAAATTTTGAAGGAAATATTTGTTAGCTGGTTGTTATCGTGACGGCGGCCACATTGAAAATTGGTAGAGTATTTTAAAACCCTAAGGCTCTCACAAGTTTTGCGGAGAATATTACATAAAATGGTTACAGCTTAGGCACAAATATATCAGAGCCATTTTTTTAGTACGGAAGGGAAATAAACATTTTTTAAAAGTCGTGATTTTTCAGCTTGAAAAAGTAAACTTCAATGGTCATAACTCCCAAAAGGAAAGAACAATCAAAATTCTGCTTTTAACTTTTATGCAGATTAGTAAAACACACAATTTGTGAAAATTTCAAACAAAGTGGATGATAAACGAATGCGGAGTAGAGAAGATGTGATTAAAATGCCGTTTTGTGAGGAACGCAATTTTCAGAAGAAAAGCGAGCGTACGTACAATTTAGACCAGTTGGGACTTATCCGATATGCAAATTGGACCAAATTGTAAAGAAAAAATTAACTACAAATTGGACTGGTTCAATATCGATACTATGTCCGATACCGTAATAGTTTGGACCGTAGAATCACATCATTATATTATGTGTCTCCAGTGCATGTCACTTTGTTTTAAATTTAAATACAGGTATTAACTTGTAGTGAGTGGATTTTTTTTACAGAAAGAATACACTAATAGGTTGGTCATACACTGTTTAGTATTGACTCGCCAGTGACTTCGTAAGTTTCACACTGCTAAAGTCATGTTTGATGTTTCACATTCGATCAGTCAAGATACAGAGCTCGACAACCAAAGGAAGCACACCTGTAATTAAAAGAGAAATGGATAAGGACGAAAACAAACGGCTTGATCATAGTGATGTTTGGTAAATAAAACGTGCAATGTAACGACAAAGGTGACTTCTACGTATAAGGCTGCCAAGGAGCAAGAAAGAAACGCTAACGTATCTCCAACGATTTCACAGTTCCCCATTGAGCATAACGACCGATGACGAAACCAAAATGATAACGTTTTTAACACAAAAGTAATCAGATCATATCGTCGATTTTTCTGAACTGCTTAGAGATAGATTTTTCAAGTCAACTACAAAGTATTAAATGATGCAATAAACTTTTACAGTTTTGGCTGTACTTTAAGCAAACGGAGGACGCAATGTTTCATTTTGATTACTTTAAAATCAAAGATTATTTACTGGTGCAATTTGTATTGAAAAGAACTGGAGCAAATCCTATGTTATCTCAACTGATCCAACCTGACTCCTATCAAAAGCGGATACTCATTTTCTAAGTCATATTTAGGGTGAAAAACATGATTGCGTTGCGAGTTAATCTAACCAATGCTCATGTTTACGAATATGCAAATATCTCGATGGCGTATTATGTGATCCCAAATCGTCTAAAAAGGCTGTACTCCTTAAATTACGACAATGGCTGCAGGTAAAAAATATTGTCACATCCGTGATCGTAAAAGTCGATTTCGTTCATCAAAAGTGCCATACATAACGTCACTACAGTGGAAATCCTTTTTTAAATTCTATCAAACGTTTTTCAAATTTTCATAATTATGTAAGTTTCAACAAAAGCAAAGTACAACAAATTATTCTTAGGAAAATTGTAAAGTTTTAGAATCTTACAAAAATTAATAATTTTATGTAACTTTGTATTTAAAAATTTGAATTATGAGAATTCAAACCGAGAATTTTTTTTATAAAACCTGTACGTGGTTTGAGATCTTTCTCTTGGACCTGATAAACAAGTCATATGATAGAAAATATTCATCGATACTATATTAAAATTAAAAAAATTATTCTAAATTTTACATTTTTTTCAAGGTACCAGGTCTCCTCTAAGCTTAAAATTTTCCAACAAATAACTACATTTACCAAAATAGAAAACCATTGCTTTTTAACTAAAGCGACGAAAAATCATATTAAAGGTATAACAATAATAATAGTATAAAGTTGTATTAAAGAGGATAACAATAGATATACAAAATTTATTATGAATTTTTAAAAAATCCTGATATGACTATAAAAAGATAGAAAGTGATAAGTTTGATGATAAAGGTGATGAAAGGCTTTTAAAAGCATTATCATATAAACATGTTTGTAAATGTCAAAGAATGGTAGAGCCCAGTTAGAATATGACGTGTTAAGGATAACTCGCTCAAAACTTTAAAGTATGTGCTAATCCCAAAACTATAACTGCCATGTTGATATCCGAGACAATTATTTTTCATTCGGTCGTAAGCAATAATTAACGTCAGATAACCTACTAGATTAATTAAAGCGTTTTCAATGTCATTCACACTTTATAAAAGACCCTGTAAGAAAGAATTGTGTTTTTTACAAGATCACTTTAATTTTTGCCATGTAAACCTGGGCAATGTGTTGTTGATGTTGTCATTGGTGTTCTTGTTGTTGTTCTGGTTAGCCTTCTTCTTCTTCCTTTTATTCTCCTTTTTTCGTCCCTTTTATTTTGCATAAAACGAGGCGGGTGATTTTCTTCAAGTGTGTCTCAACAATTTTTTAGGTAAAACCTATAAGTCTGACTCGTTTTTTAACTAGTGAAACGTCTTGTAATACAATGTGTTATCTTCTTTCTTTTGAGCATACACATGTTATATCATTTTATTAGTTTGTTTTTCAGTTTCAAAAGTTTTTTTCCTAGCCTTTGGCAAACAACTACATAGTAAGGATCTCTGTAAATGTCTCTTTTTACAGCTGTTTACGCCGCCTGCAAAAACTTTAAAACCGAAAATAAAAAAAATAAAGCTTCAGTACAAAAAAGTGAAACACACGAAAACGAAACTCCAGCTCCAGAGGCCATTACAGCGCAGACGTAGCAAGGGAAAGGCCATTACCCAGCCCATTATCAGAAAATAATTTGATTATTTTTGGCTCTCATTCTCATTTGTCACCATACAAGCAGCCACAGCTGTTGTAACAGTCGCTAATTTATCTGCAAGGCTACTTAACGCAGATTCCCCTGAAGAAATGCTCACAGTCTTAACTAGATCTAGATCTAGCAAGCTGGAAAGAAAAATACCCTTCAGCGCGCTCGTTTTTCAACATATAATTATAGAACAGTATAGGTGCCCTTTCCCCGCTAGACTTAAAGCATGGTTTTCTATGCTAAAAGAAATGTGCAGATGGAGTCTGTAATATTTTGATTATGGCCTGTGAAAAATGTCATATAATCGCCGTTTAAAAAAAGTTTGTGAAACAATTTTGACATTTTATAGATACCATGTGGTTGAGTACAATTTTCCTCGACATCATTCGAAAGTAAGATAAAAGTAAAGTAAAGAGCTTCTTTTTATAGCGCCTTCACAACGAATAATGCTTAAGGTGCTTTGCGTGAATTTTTTTAAACAGGCCATTACCAGCCGAATTTTTTTAAAACTCACGGGTGCGTATCATGAATGCATTACTCTAGCACACTGTCAAGATCTTTTACTGCCTATAGCCAGGTACTTCTGTTACACATAAATGAAGCGAAGAAATGTGTACAAATAGTTTTTCTCAATGATTAAATGTCGACCTGCCAAACGCAGGACGCGAATCCCAAACCTCTAAGTCCAGAAGCTATTATATCACGACGCCACCAGGTTTTCTTTTAAAGGCGGTTTTTTTAAACATTTTTACGGGATTGAGAAGTTAATTCACGATAACTTAATAGATTTAAAAGATATCTATATTATTTTTTTAAACAGCAAAGAAACAAATTTTAATTGCCATGAACTTTAAAACGAAACTAAGTTACATGACACTCAATTGCACCAATACTATGGCCAGGACACACTCCTATCTGGTAATTGATCTGGTGGTATACGGCAGCAATGATAATGAAATTAGTTTTACAACACAGCAAACTGACAAAAGCGTATCTTTTGTGATTACGTCCTAGAGGATTTCAATGAAACCAAGTATATGTTAAAGATGTAATATTTTCTTTCTTGGTGTTTGTTTATCTTCTAATAACGCGTTTCTATGTTAATCGCTATTACAAATATCTAGCTAATACGTTAAACAAAAAAGGAGAACTACTAACTGTTTTGTAATAGAATTTGCAACGAAAACAAGTACATAGAATAGACAAAAAGATAGGTGTATATTAAGCTAGATAGATAAAAAATTATATAGAGAAAAACTTGGATAGCTAGGTAGAAGCTAAGAATATCAAAGCATTTATTACAGCTAAAGAGATACTGATAAGTATTATTTAATCAGTTGAAAACTTCGATTCCCAAACCTTTTAATAGTTTGTTGATAGCATTGATGGATCAAAACAACTTGAGATTGTTACAGGTATACTTAAAAAATTTTCATATACTGTTAAAAAGTTCTTCAAAATACTTTTTTTAGCACTGTATTATTGTGTTCTTAGATTATAGGTTTTTTCATATCTGATCGAAATAATACACAAAAAAAAATCTCGCCACCAGCATGTTTGGTCAACAATTGAAAAACACAACCTATTATTTTTTTAAACGTTAGGCCATCAACGTTCTCAAAAGTAACCATATTTTCATGGTTACTATAATCGCAAGGCCGAGCACCAACCAACTTTGTCAACAGTCGCTGCTGGCTAAGCTTGGGGATTGTAGGATTCGATCAGGAAGTATAAGAATTTCTCTTGCTGGAAACAAATATTCTAAACAAAATTAAAATTGTAAAATGCAACAAACTGTTAAGGGTTTTAACGGTCGATCCTTCAGCCACTGGGAAAGTGTATTCACGTTCTACAAAGCTGAGTAACAGCGCCCTGTATCCTGTCGACCTTAAGAGCGCGTTATAAATAAGGTTTATTCCATTTAAAACGCTGTGGGTTTATTATTTAGCCGTTTTGTTGGAATTATTTTACAACTACATTAACAAAGAAAAATTCTAAATTAGAGAGCGAAGGGCTTTAATTAAGAAGAAATGGATTAGGAACTTTTTTCAATATTAAAAATAGTGTGGTCACAACACAAACAATACTTTATATATAACAGGAAATGAAGTATGGAGTGAAAGAAGGCGAATCAAGGAGGGGCATTTATAAATGAATAAAGATAAGTCAGTTTTTTTCTAAAACATCGTGGTGAAGGATTGGGTTGTAAATAAATCAAAACGTCTGACATTCCGCACGCCTATGATAGAACCGTCTGAATGAAACAGATTACGATGGCAGCGTAGAGTACGAAACTAGGAAGGTGAAAATAGAAATCAATAAATGTGAAGAGACAGGGTAATATGATGATCAAAAGTGTCTTTGACATAGTCTATTTAATTTCGACCAGCGTCCTGCGATTGAATGACGGTTTCGTCTGGAAAATATCGGGCAAGGCTCTTCTAGTTCCTCCATGCAAACTTGTTTCCTATATGGTAATAAAACTCGAGGAAACGCCCCCGATCCCATAAATCTCTAGCACTAGATTGGTCTAGATGGAAGAAACATATTTCTAAACAAGGAGTTGGTTATCTCAATTATTTAATATGTGCTCCTATGGCGATTCCCTCAGGATAGCACTAATTTAATCGACAGGCTACAAAACAGTTAGAGCAAAAAAAAAATCAGATAAGGTGCTTTTTGGCACGCACATAGCAAATGTTATCCGCATAACTAACAGTATACTTAAAAAATAAAATTGTACAAACGCTCATAAAATCTTGGCTGCAATTTATAATCAAAATAATTAACAAAGCTAGATAAAGCATTGATAATCACTGAGTAGCTAAAAAATACTAGTATAAGAAATGGTCGTCGAAAGTTTTTAAGCTTAAAAAGAGTTATTGTACTTCTTTTTATATGGGTTATGCATTTATTGCAAGACAACTCGACAACCCGCATTTGTGTTCAATTTGAGGTCTAGTTATGGCCTCACTACAGCTCCAAGACTAATTCCTTTATTCACAGCTATGACATTCTGCTCACCAAGGATCGAGTGAGGAATCATGTGTTGATGTATAATATGATACAGTGATTTGAGTGTCACAGAAAAAAACACATTTCAACATATCTTTTTTTTTATAGATCCAAAGATTATACGCTAAATACATATTTTTTTCAAGACGTTCTGTTTGTAGCTCTAAATAAAGCAGCTGGCTGTGTTATTTCCTGTTTGTCCTATAAGAAACATAATACTTCTAATTCAACACATAGAAGATTCTAATAGCCCTTTTGTTTACATAGATAGGATTTCTGTTTGCAGTTTTGCCCAATACTATGCATTAACTATCAACGAGCAGATCCAGATTCTCAGTGAAACCTCCAATTAACGAAGGTTAGTTCCGCCTTTACGGCACAATATTGAACGCTATTGCTTGAACTCACATTGAAGAAAAGGTTAGCGCGTACATTCCTTGGTTGATCCAACCAGCAGAGGTTACCAGACTGAGTATTGACTCGAGTCTCCAAGGCTCAGGTGCCTGGCAACAAAGAAAGGATTCAAAGACATTATCACAGGTACAGCGGTAAAAAGGTTTTTGTAGCATACTCATTACGCTCTCACTCATAAAGAGCGTGTTTATTCCAGCAATTAGCGTCTATTTCATGGGATTCTAAGTGAAGATTGTTTTCATTTGTGGACCTTTTTGAAGTGCTAAGTGTTTCAAATGAGAGTGCTGAGACATTTAGAAGTATTTTTTCATAGAAATAAAACACCTTGAGGCATCAAAGCAAAAAAAAATATTCGAAAAAAATGTATTCTTATCAAAGAAATCGTACACTGATTAAAATGAATCCAATCAATGTGCCTTTTTTCTTTGTTTTTTCTTATTAGTTTTTTTTTTTTTTTTTTTTTGGGGGGGGGGTCTGTTCAGACGGGAGAAAATGATGGTTACTGTTGGTTTTTAACCCACGAGGTAATTTTACACAAATAGTTAAAATATATATGGCTCTATATTTAATCTTCACTCATTTAAGTAGTAATGTTTTCTCAGAGTGAGATCTAGTTTTTTAGACATTCGATTAAAAAAAAAAGGAACACAGACTCGTAAAATCCAGTAAAAGAAAACCGTTTAATAAGATTCCAAATGAAGATAAAAAGACCGCAATATTATGTTTTACTT
>BMAT01005247.1:70161-93995 GCA_019649035.1 Elysia marginata
TCTTCTTCTTCTTCTTCTTCTTCTTCTTCTTCTTTTTCTATTTCTTCTCTTAAACCGTCTCCTCTTTCTTCTTTCTCTTCTTTTTCTACTTCTTCTTTTACTTCTACTTTTTCTTCTGCTTCCCTGTTCTTCTTTATCTCTGTATACATAGTACATAATTATCTTCGATCTTTTTCTGTCTCACTTTATGTGCAGACTTTACGCTAGTTTTTCGTTTTCTTTTTTAAGCCTTTTAACATTTTCCTACCTATCTATCCATCTATTAATCTGTCTTCGATTTCAATAGATCTACTTGTAGTTCCATATCAGCACTTTTCGAACACTCTTAATCCTACCCATCTATCCATTCCTTTATTCATTCCTTTACTCATCCATCTATCAATCTAATATCAACAGCTCTGAAACCCTATGGTTGAGCACCTTACTGCTATGATAACGATCAATAGAAGAGCTGTCTCGAAGCGCTCCGTGCTTTATTCCCTTCATTACCCTGTTAACTCTCTGCCACTAACGTGAGAGCAGCAGGGCAGTAGTACTGTAGTCAAATTCTTATGTCTTCTTTCTAAGTACCTCCTTTTCTTTTTAATATTCTAGTAACAGTCCATTCAAGTGCAAATTTTTCTCTAAGAGACCTTGTATGGGGTAGAGAATCGTTTAAAATGTTATTATGTTGCTGAGTTCGAGAGCAGAAAAATATCGTAGTTGAGCAAAAAAAAAAACCAAGAAAGTAGCAGTGATATTTATGTAAAGAGAACAAAGTTTTAAAACTGTAGGAATTCTACGCTGCACTTCGTTTGAATACGGAAGTGTGGTTTGATAGTTCTCCCTTCTCATTGTCATCTTTAAAACATTTTTTTACGAAGAAAGTAGTTTATATCCTGTAATATTCTTGAAGGAATACTAAATTTAATGAGGCCATAAAACTGCAAGCAAAGTATAGATATGGAAAGATTTCATTGCTATCGCTCTGAATAAAAGCCAGTAATAAAAGCATATATATACATGTTATCACAAAAGACAGTATGATACCGGTCCTGGATAAATGACTTAGCCTCACTACATAATAATTACGTCAGGTACACTGTTAATATTGATTTGCAAAACTATCACTTTACATAAACAGAGACACGTTATGAAACGTCATGGATTTGACTTACACATCTCAAACGCAACACTGTAAAACGTAATCATTAGGCTGAAACCTCATCTAAAACTGCCTGCACAAACCTAATGTAACAAAAA
This sequence comes from Elysia marginata, assembly GCA_019649035.1. NCBI lineage: Eukaryota > Metazoa > Mollusca > Gastropoda > Plakobranchidae > Elysia > Elysia marginata. The sequence continues at coordinate 71,404 of BMAT01005247.1, forward strand.
TCAGATTTACAAACCATGACTTCATGAAATAAAATAAAAAATTGACACAATTAAAATACTTATCCCATGCCCCCTCCCCCACCCGAAAAAAAAACGTCCTCAAATTTGTCACCCTATAACTTTATACCTGTTTGTGATATTTACATGAAAATATACACACAGTAAGAAATATGACTTATGTCAAGTAGTGTGAACGTTTAGGCTTCTGGCTTAATTGTGTCAGAAGTTATTTGATTCTAGGTAGCACGCTCCTCAGATGTTCAAAAACAGTCAATGAACTTCATTGCGATCATTTTAAAAGTGGTTTGTAGAATTTTCTTCCAACTGAACAACAGCTCCTACTCTGGCAAACCATGTTGCGACTTTCTCACTTCCTCAACACCTTTTTTTCTTCGCCACTCCCTTTTTTAATTTCATTTCATTTTTCAGCGAAGGGAATCGACCGTCCCATGTACATCTTCTCAGCAAGGGAATCCCACATTGCATAGTCCATCAAATTCAAATCAGGATATTATGGCGGCCATCATCTTTGGCAATGAAATCGACCCGTTGACCTATGATCCATTGTTGGGTTGCACGACCAGTGTGCGAAGTAGCACCGTCTTGTTTCAGAAAATAAATCACTTGCGAATAAAGTTTGTGACATAAGCCAAGGAATTTTTTTTTGAAGAAGAGAGATGTAATTCTTTGAATTGGCCTTGAGATTCATCGCATCAAGGAAAATTATATTGTTTTGCCCTTCCAGCTACACGCAGCAGATACCAGGACTTTTTTTTCCGAAAACCGATCCGTTTCGTGGTAAAGCCATTGCAGAGGGATGTCCGACTTCTTTCTTCCCAAGACAACTTCATTTTTTTTCTTTTTTTAGCAATCTCAAGTGTAAAGTCTGTTTTATTTGAGACGATTAATTTCTTGACATCTCCATCGGTAATCATGTCTGAAAGCGCCACAATCGAAGGCGTCTTTTCTCTTTCACTCTTTTCGTTTTTAGTATGAATTCGTTTGTAGGCCTGTCGTTTTTTTATTTATCAATGTTATTCATTAATATTTGGCGTGAAATTCTAATAATAGTTGATTTATTATTTGCCGACATATTATGCAAATTGAGCAAATACTCTTAGATATATGATGTTTTTGGTTTTTTTTTGGGGGGGATACCCAGATACAAAAAACTTTTCGAGTTCCTTTTAATTACTTCTTCAGTTGTCTCCCAATTTTCTTAAACTATGGTTTCTTGAGCCTTTCGCGCTATAATTAAAAAAAGACAAAAGGTAATCCCATTGTGTTTTCGTATACAATGTAATCTTGTCTTTAAATCCAGAAATATTTTATATCTCTATTGTATTATGTGTTGTGACTGAAGAAGGCAGTAAAAAAGGCGAAACGTTTTAATGTATAAACTTAAATTTTAATGTTTTCTTCTTGTTTCATAAGACTTGAAGATAGATTGTAAATCGGTTTTTTATTACCTTTCAATTAGATCGTATAGATCTACATGCATCCGTTTTGGATCCTAATCTACTTTATAAGTGTAATACAAGTGTTCTGACTTCAACCTTAGTATTTAGATCTGCAGAAACCTAAGCACCCTCTGTTAGACCTAATAAATTCAATGGATATGACCTCAGGCGGCGTATTCTCAAAGATAACATACCATATGTATAGGCCACAGCACTTGTAGCATAGCTGCAAAGTAAATAAGAGCCCAAACGATGAAGTGGGCCTTTAAAAAACACTTTTTGCGAACTTAATATAATTATGCAGGTAACACCAGCAATGCTCGCCGCGAAATAAAAAGAAAAGAAAATTTTGATATACTCCTCTTTGCCTTTCTATTTTTTTTCTAAGTGTTGTTTTTTATTGGTCTTCAGGTCTATCCCCTCTCTCTCCCTCTCTCTCTTTATAGAATTATAGAAGTAACAGATTGCTATCTTGTATATGTTGCCATACTTCAATTTCCATGGACATCGTATTGGCATTTATTTATATTTCCTCCTATTGAGCCTGCGGGGGTTGGTGTCTATTGTGGATTTTTTTTCTTCCTTTTTTAGGAATATGCAACTATCATCTGATCCTAATTAATTGTTCTTTTTTAATTATTATCATAACATTTACTATGTTTGATGTTATTAGATTATATCAGTTACTACATGTTTTTTCTATCTTTCTTATTCTCAACACCATTATTATCATCCTCGTCGTTATCATTTCTTTTTTAATGTTTTTTTTTTGTTTTTTTTTTACTATATTTCATAGTCATTTTCACCATCTTTATCATCATCTTTATTACTCATCATCATCATCATCATCTCCCATCATTATCAACATCTACAACGACATCATCATCGTCATCATCATTCTCTTTCAACGCTAAATGTGTTTATTAACAATGTTACTTTTTATGAATGTTCATCATGTTATCAAAATATTTTTCTAACTGTGCTTAGCTTACAATTGCTTTTCAATTTATATAGTTCCTTTGATTGTTTCAAGATATTTCATTATGTAAAAATATCATGTTTGTATTTAACGGCCAAATGAAAAAAGGCACTGTGCCTAATTTGCTACCGTTGTAAAATAAAATAAAATTCAAGTCAATTCTTTGCGTCTCTCTCCCCCCTCCCCTTAGTATCTGTAGGTGTTTCTTCTATATTCACTGGTTCCTCGTTTCACCTCCTTATCCTTTTCTTTCTGCTTTATTCATTCTCGCTATCTCTGAATTATTTTCAGTATACCACTAATTTTTTTAATGTTTTTACATCCATTTCTCGAAGTATTAACCATTCTACTTGCTATTGCTTCTTTTTTTTTCTTTCATTATATCTCCATTTACGTTTTTTTATCAGTATCTCTCACCGGAATCTGGTTGTTTCTGTTTCATTTTTTCCTATTTTCCTGGTTCATTAGACTCTTCACACACGATTTCCATTACTCTTCTGCACATTTCGCCTCGCTCTCTTTTTTTACAACCTCCCATTCCTTCGGCCACATACAACATTGGATGCATTGAATTTTCTCACAAGCCACCCTGTGGTTACATGTAAATTTGATGGGGATAGCCAAAATTTTGGTGATGGTGTGGCGAAAGTATACTTAAATGTTTCTTTAACACAATTTTGAAGTGGCTAAAGAAATTAAAAGAAAAAAAAGTTTAAAGCAAGGCCCGGGTATGATCTAAGCCAACTAATTTTACTTGTAGTTTCATTTACATGTTCTCTTTCCCCGTTACATTTAAGGCAAAAAATGTATCTCTAGTAATAGGTCAATGTCTGTCATTTCCACAAGACTTTCCTTTTGTTGGTTTGAGAAACATCGAATTTAAAAGTTATTTTTTTTATTTTTCTAGATCTGAAATATTTGAAATCTTTAGGTTTTAACTCCAATTATGTGTTGAGTTAAAGTTTTTTATCGTTTGCGCCTTTCTGAACTTGTAAACCCTTTTACTTTTTGACTGTGCCAGGCGTGCGATGTTAATTGTTTTAGTTGCAAGGCAAGATGAAGTCCTAAAACAGAAATCCTACTCCTGCCCACTGCTAATTTCATACCTTAAAAACCTTCAATCATTCTAAATACAGACAACTTCTTGACTAGATCATGACGCTCTGCATTCGACTATCGATAATTCTTTATACAGCGATTACACTTCAATTTAGATGGCCATTGGTACTTCGAGAGAGAAAAACAAATTATTTAAAAGCAGTGGGTTTATCCAAATTGTCAAGGTGGCAGATGCATTTGTTACGGCTCAGGGTTAAAAATGAATTTTGAAGAAAAAAAGTTAATAGAATTTTTTTTTTAATCTTTAAAATAGCAAAGTCTGTTCTCGTTTACACTGCAATTATCACCACCATTGTTACTACTACTACTATCACCACTACTACTACTTCTACTACTACTACTACTACTACTACTACTACTACTACTACTACTACTACTACTACTACTAATACTATTACTTTATAAGATTTATTTTTAGCGTAATGTTTTTTGCATGCTATACAGATACCATTTCGTAAATGTTCGAAAATCCTGATATTATAAATATTGACCCGTTTCCCATTTGATTTCATATGCATGTAATAAAACCTTAAAATAGTTTATAGAGTCACATATTTTTTTTAAATTGCCCAATGGCATCGCTTTTTGTGAAACGATTCTTATAATCTCAAGGGAATGACTGGTGTGAAGGCTGAGTTGCCCTTTACCCTACCCGATCGCAAACTATGCACAAATCATTGAGTGATATAAACCTGTGAATTGCCTCATGCCTGGTTCAGTCCTGTGACGTTAGACTCCGTCGTCAGCTGGTCATCGATATCTAGACTCCTGAGCAGACATTGCATGATACGTGATGTCATTGAGCACCACTCGATATTTGCTCTCCAGTGCGACCTCAATCTGGGCGGTGGTGGAAATATTCCCCAGTCAAATCTGGACCAAACTTTCGCTATATCCTTTCTGGGAATTGGGACATACCAATGCTTGGTGTAGACTATTTCTTGAATTGCGTTATCATTACTCGGAAGAAAAACCTACCAGGCAATCAGACAGCCTCCGTTACGGACTTCTTTAATGTTATTACCTCAATATAAAAAAAAATACTCTGCACTTTTTCTCGTAATATAACCTTAATATGCTTTATACTGAACAACAGATTTTTGATAACAGGTTATAGACATGAATGAGTATACCATTACGTGAAACAGTTTTGTATTCACTGTAAAAACAAGATTTGATTTCTTTTTAATAAACACATGTTTTTACAAAGATTTCTTCTTAGCTTGTAGCATACCTATTGTTACAGCATTTTTTTGTTTCATTTGTTTTTCGAAAAAAGTGAATTCAAAACTTATTTTTTTCACGTTTTTACAGTAAAAATCTCATTTTTTAAATAATTTTCTTGGTGCTTGAAACTCGCTATACAACCCCAACATTTCCATTTAAAGAGATTTATAGAATGTAGAGCGGGTTTGAGGATCAGCCTGGCTCCCCAGACTGTGAACAAATAATAGAGATCTTCGTCAGTCAATCGACCTGTGCGGTGTGGTTCAGTCCCACCAGACCCCTTTGACAACCGGTCTTAGGAATCTAGAATAGTGCTAGCAGGTATCGCATGACACACAGAGAGAGTTCCTCTCGCCACTGGACTTGTGGCTCCCCAGTCAGACCTCAAATATGTCGGTGGAACGAAATATCCCAGTGCTGTGGTGACCCAACTTTCTTTATAGCCTTTGGGACTTGGAGGATACAATATATACTGGTGGTGACAATTTATTGTATTGCGTTATTAGAGTCTGAGGAAAAGAGAAACAGACATTTTTGATGTTGCGTTTCTTTGCTGTCACTTTTTGTTGCAAAAAAAAAGCAAAGTCTTTTCTATTATTCTCGCAAAAAAGTGACAATCACAAGCTGGGTATAGTCATGTAAGGGTGAACTATTAGCCAGTACAGTTTATGAAAAAAATACTGCTTTATTGGAGTTAATTTTAAACAATAATGATAATGAAGATTAAAATAATAAAATTAATAATAACAATACCAATAATAAAAAAAAATAATAATAAAAACACAAATAATAATAATTGTAATCATGTTAATATTATCAATACTAATGATAATAATAATAATAATAACAACAATAAATAAATACTAGTAACGGCTGTGCACCTATTCCAACGGCAGCTAGATTTAGGTGATTTACACACACACACCATCACTCATCAAATAGAACACTAGATTCGACAAATGCTTTTATATACAGATATTAATAACTTTGAACAATTCAACTATGATATGGTACAAGTAATGACTTATATAAATTATTTTTGAAAAAAATGGGTCTTCAGTAATATTTTTTTTTTAAATTGTTTATGTCTATTGTATCTATTGTTATCAAACATCTTTAAGCATATCACTCTACGTAATTGGATCAGGAAAGGAAAACGATCTCTCCCAGTGCTCCTTAGAATGAGTTCGGGGATTTGCATTTTTTTCTTTAAATTCCTTAATCTTAATACTCTTGGCTAGACAAAGGGCACCAAAAGATCTGCTATGTAAGAATAGAAACGTGTTTGCAAAAATTACTTTTCTGTGATTATGAACTTTAGCAATACAGGGTGTTTTTATACAAAACTCTATGTGAGGCTCTGGTCAGTACAATTTGTTGGTGTCCATAATTTTAACTCTTCATTCCTTTGTTTAAACAGGTAGATAACGAAAATTATAACTTTTTACTAATGGTTGGCAAGAAACGCCCTTGAAATTCGAGGACTCAGTGACTGATTTAATCTTTTTTAAGTTTATAGGTTGGGAAAATGTTCACGTAGAAGTCTACTACAATTTTAGGATGCAGTTTTCATTTCCATCGAACGCGAGTGAAGAGTAAAAGCGGGGAGTGGGGGGCGTGTTGATATATCGCATTTTATTCTTGTTGAACCTCATAGTTTGTTGCTTACTATCATAATGCATCAACCTCCATAGTGAACAGGCCCAGCAGCGAGATGTAAACAAATCTGAAAATAAGAGCTCTCCTGGTCGATTTTTTATGTTATTAGTAAACTTAGAACAGAACTGGTTTCATCTTGAAAAAGCCAGCCCTCTCAATTTTTATTTATAAATATAGAGGTTTGCGATATCTACTCACAATGGTGTGACGGCCCTGCAGGACGATGGCCTAGCCTCAGACACATGCCGAGAACAAAGCTCGTTTTTTAATTTCGAAATAAAAAAAAAATTCTGCTGCACGCATTTATTATGCTTCTCAATGTTCTTTTTCGATACAAAAACTAATTCATTTTAAGCCGACGTGAAACAGAAATGTATTTCTATAAAATACTGATAACACTCACCTTTGTTTGTCAACATGAGATTAAAATTGGGTGTATAACAATGAAATTTAACTAAATTACACACCCGCTGTTCACAAAAATTTACTAAAGTTTGAAGAAGAGAAAACCGCTCACAGGAAGCGTTGAGGACTCAGATGACTCAATTAATACTTTTGACAAAGAAGTGTAGATTTATTCGTGTGCCATGCAGAGACTGTGCACCAAACCTTTCCTCAGTTGTATTTTTTGTTATAACAGGCCACTTTTGTGCTACTCCCTGTGTTTTTCTGCAACTCTCTTATGTTCAATTACATTCACAAAAATGCCGTTTTTGCTCGTTTTTTTCCGATTCCTTTGTCATGAAAATACAAAAAAATACAAACAAAGACAAAACAGACAGAGAGCAACGCTGCATTCTCAAAGGAGGATAACTCTATAAGTTAGCCGAGTAATTATTATCGTTCTTTTCCTTGTCAACAATTGACAGGCATTATCTGGTCGTGTCCCTCTATTTGGGCCTGTGGTGTGAGAAACGAGATCCCCGTCCCTGAAACCGACACGTCACACTAAGCTCCATCTGCTTCCAGAAAGGATAACACATTGGACTTAATGTGACATCATTTGCCGGCCTTTCCTCCGGTGGGGAGCTCAAACCAGACAGATATCGTTGGCGACTTTATGCATGCTTGATATTGAATTTTCTATTCCAGTGAAAATGAAAAAAAATCTTTTTTCATTCGAATTATTTTATTTTTACCTTCTTTTTCATAAGTAGATTAGAAAGTGCACTTACGTGTAATATTCAAAAAATATAGAATTGTATTACTGGCCCTATTATTTAATAGAAAATATGTATTCCCCAAGACTCGTATGTCTAATGAAAATGTTAGAACTTCCGCTAATATTGTAATGTTTAAAATAATTTTAAAATTTACATAACTATGTTTTTTTCCCTAACTATAGTAAGTTCATACACGGTTTTGATTTATTTACCACAAGACCGTTCAATACTTTACTTGAACTAAGATGTAAGCCACTCCAATTTAGTTTTTTTTAAATGTTGATATTAATTGCTCCTCCACAAGGTAAAATTATATAATTGGTTACTTAGAGTAAACAAGCTGCACAAAAAGAACGATAATCGATCTTTTCCCAGCTTTTTTCTCTCCTCCCATACAACTCAACCATGAATCAGGTTACAGATAATACTACCGACAGATAAAACCGCTCCGCTAATTTATTGATGCCGACCACAGTGATTAGCAAACAGTGGATACAACTAGAAACCGTTCTCTGTTGATGCTCCGGAAATGTGTCAAACTTACGAGGTGAAATTACCTGCCTGGATCCGAACGGTTTTTATTTCCTCTGTAATTTTTTCAATCTAGTCTCTTCACGCCTGTATACCTGCTCTTCCATCTCTCCGTCTCTCTGACTCTCTCACTATCTCTCTCTGTCTCTGCCTCTGTCTGTCTTTCTTTCTGTCTGTATGTCTCTCTCTTCTTTCTATCCATTCCTCTCTGGCTCTCTACCTGCCTTTCTCTCTAAATCTCTCTCTTTTCCTTTCACCATTTCTCTCACTATATCTCTCATTTTTTTCTCTCTCTTCCCTTGATCTCTTTATACCTTTTCATCCATTGATTTATTTGTCCATCCGCTTCTAATTGTCTCTCGCTCTCATATTATTTCTTTCTCTCTGCATTTTGCTAAAGCTACCTCACAGTCTTCTGACAATCTTTGCCTTTCAATCTCACTTAATTAGAAATGAAACCTCTATAAATATATATTTTCCATTCATATATCTAGCTTTTTATCTATCTATCTACATACATAATCAACTAAATCATATCTATGATTACCCGCGACACAGTGTTTCACGTCGTCCTATAAATCGGCAGCTCTTCAGGCGACTCCTTCCCCCCTGTCTTCCTGCCAGGCTTGTCTAAAAGTTCCTTTTAAAAGTCGAGCACTTTATTTCATAACATAAAAACCTTAAACTGTATCTATCTATAATTCTTCCTATCTGGTTTTTAAATATTTTTTTCTTATTTACCTATCAATCTTGTAAATCTATTCATATCTCTATCTCTCTGTCTATGTAGCACGGTTTCAAACATTTATTCACACATCTTTTTTTCTGTCGTCCATTTTCCTACCACAAAACTGTTTTTACATTTGTAATTGCTTCGTGCTCAGCGGAACAAGATTGTCACAACCAATCTCATTGTACATCAAACATACGCAAATAATAACAGACAAAGGTCATTTTTTTACCATCGCAGCAGTCTGAGGTGTAATCTAAAGAGTGGAAAAGACAATACTAATATTAACAACCTCGAGATATGGTTGTACGAATTTGTGAATAACACGGCGGAAATTAGCTAGCTTTTTAGTATTTTTCATACCTCCGTTCCTTCGTTTCGTATATGATGTCCACTAAAAAGTTTTGAAGAATAGTTTGAAAAGCGTGAGTATGGAGGTGTGTTTGATTAGTATGTGTGTGAGGGGAGGGGAGCTGGGGCGAGGGTGGAGGAGATCGACATAGACAGAAACAAACATACAGTAACTCAGACAGGTGGCCAAGGTTAATGAAATACAGAAAAAAGCGAGACTTTGGTAGAAAACAGGAAACACAAGAAAAGACAGTAAAAGAGTTTATAAAGGAAGACAGAGGCGATGAAAACCGGATTGAACCGAAAAGATAATTTTGAAAAGATTATCAGAAAGATGCGAGCAAATAGAAAATGGATGAAGGTTCGAAATAAACATGATTTTTGGCAGAAAGGAAGAAAAGGAAAACAACAGAAAAATGGGTTGAGAACAGTTCAGTAACGGGTGAAAATGTATTGGGACCTAAACAAAAAAATAAATATGAGAGGTAGGGATTGGGGTTGAAGAAAAAAAATAGAACTCGTTTTTATGAGGAGGAAATAAATTCAAATAAAAGCAACTTAAAAGCAGGTCTAGCTGCAGGAAGTATTGATGTTGAAATAATAGATTTATTGTAAAAATGAGTTTAAAATTTAATGAAAATTTCGGCAGAGTAAAAATATACATGCTTGTATAGACATATACAGACAAACCATTAGCATAAAAAGTTAAGAGAGAACGAGTAAGAGAGAAAGAGGTATAGAGAGAGGGAGGGAAAGAGGGAAATAGAAAGACAGCGGAAGACAGGAAATAATGAGGGAGACTAACATAGGAAAGTTGAAAGAAAATAGGGAGGGGTGAGTAGAGCTTTACAGAATTTTATGCTGAAGCACTGATGAGATAAATAGAGAGAAAAACAGAATTTGAAGTGTCAAAAAACGTTCTTTAAGAGACCATGGCACTAACAAAAACAGAGAGAAGTGTAAATTTTATTTTTGGAAAAATTACGTTGACAGAAAGACGAGGAAAGAGATAAAATATGAATTGGATTGGAACGAAAGGACAGGAAAGCCGATAACGAGGAACTCACATGCTAATTTTATACAAAGGCGCACACACATACAATTAAACAGAAAATAGAAAGGAACAAGGTTAAAAATTTGTCAAACGGGTAATTGACTTCCACAGGAAAAGATAAACTTAAAAGGAAGAAAAGCAATAGGCTTATGAGCCCAAACGAGCCTAAGAATTGAACGAAGCCCTAGTCTTCTAAGCCTATACACAGTTTGCATTAGCATTCACTTTTTTCTCAAACTGGGACCTATCTTTTTTCTCGTCTTATATTTTTCTCTTTTCAGTAAGTTATAAGTTGTAACCGCAAAAAAGGCTTTTTTGAAAAAATTAAGCAAATTCGTTCTGTTTCTAGATGACTAGTGTTGAGAACGACAGTGGGAACTAGAAAAAAATAACATCTAACATGTTTTTACTGTATTTCAAGATTATTGTCTTTACACATTTCAATTACTATAATACTATCTGTATGAGTTTTCTGCATGACTTGTTGTGTTTTACAGAATACAGAATACAGAAACCAGAATAACTTTATTAATCCTTTATGGAAATTGCATTGAATGCTCATAGATTGTTAAAAAACAAACTATATATTAGAAGAAAAAGAGATATACAAAAAAGAATAAATAAACAGTTTAAGAAGTAAGAGTTCAATGTAATTAAAATATTGCTCATTTTGTTACATTAAAGGCATAAATTTATACATTTCAAATGCGTATATTATACCCATCTTATTTCCGGCAACGTCTTTACTTTAAAAGGCGCCTGTTGTAAACAAGCCAGTTTAAATGGTTATTTAACGTCCTTGGAGGATATTAAATTCTGTATCGGTATATTTCTTTGAAGTTATTCAGTACAATAAGAACAAACTAGATTTCATCTTGAGTGAGTTGACCTGCTTGAAACTTAAAATCATAAAGGGGCCTGAAGGGCCCGTATCGAAGAGGAAAACTATTATCAGATTTCACGCCAGCAGAAAAAGCGACTAAAGCAACCCCCTCCCCATACCACACACACACACACACACACACACACACACGCAATATGCCCAAGATGCAAAGAGATAAAAAACAATACACCCATAGTCGTTACTGTTAAAAATTTACATAAGAGAAGGGTGGGAAAAAGGTAAAGACAACAGATGATACATTCACATCCTGGCTTGACAATTCTACTGCCACTCTAGCAAGCCTCAGATTTACAGGGTTTTTCTTTCCCTCGGTTTTATGACTTAGCCGAGGAGAGAACATTAGATCGAATCATCTTCTCGCCCTTGCACCTGAGCTATCAGCACCTGCTCTTTCCTTCCACATGACAAGATTCTGTATCTCTCTGAATGTTGTTCATCAATTCTTATTTCAAATTCCCGTTAAAGGCAATAAATTGAATGTCTACGATAGAACTCGTGAATACCTTTGGGCGTGAAGTGAGATTCTGCCACTGATAGGAGACTGGAGATAATTTACACCAAACGTTACGTTATAAATTTAACACAAACCTGCCATGTTTCACACGAAATCGAAAGCAAAAGGAACAATATGTTTTGATTTGCGTTTGAATAATATATTGCGTCTTGTCTGGGTCAGAGGTCGTTATCTATACACTAGTGGATAATGTTTAGAAAGATATGAAGAGATAGGTAGACAAAGATAGAAAAAATAAGGAATGAAATTAATATAGAGGGGAGTGAAGAGAAACAGAAAAGAAGGAAGTCGTAGCATACTGAATGTCAGAAAGGGGATAGAAATGGGGACAGGAAATTCACATTTTATAATAGCTAAAGCTTAAAGCACCAATAAGAAAAGGGGAGAGATAAAGTCTTAAAAAATGTACTAATCAGACATAACGAAAGAATGAGAAAGAAAGAATGAGAGAGAGGAGGAGAGGATATGCAGATCATGTAAAAGAGAGGGTAAGTGAGCCCACAGGACTTAAATACAGTCACATATTGAAAGTCAAGTTTAAGAAAGATAAATAGAGACTTAAAAGAAGTGAAACAGGATTGTTAATGGCTAAATATGAGAGAGAAATATATACAATGGACGTTGGGCAAAGTATGAAAATGAAAATAATTTTCATACAGCAAAGTAAAGGCAGTCAAAAAGAAGCATTTTGTTGTATAACAATATTTCAGACGTATATTTTAGGTGATCATAATAAAAAAAGAACACATAGAGATACGATGTTGAAAAAAAAACATTAATACATGTTCTAAATAAACTTTCCTTTACATTATATCGAGCTGAAAAGGTTACCTTGGCAGCGAATGAAACATTAGACCCTTACGTCTATAGATATAAAATATTAAGATGTCACCACAATAATTATTCTAAAATTTTGTATTAGAAAATCGCTCTTTTGGCAAGAATATGAAGATTGCTAATGCTTGAAAACATACTGCTTAAACATAGTCGCTTAACACGCACTCTATAAGGTGTAGATAGAACAATAAGTCTTGACCAGACAGTGAATTAGTTATGAAGTGCCAAAGTAAATGTGGCACCTACAGTTGATACTTATCACTTGAGACAGTGTCGACTTTGATGTCAGTGTGACTTCATTTTGACATTTTTGGGCTCACTCACATATTCTATCACTTTTTGGGTATGTTTTGCCCTCCTTATTTTGTTTCCTTTAAATCCAGTTTTTAGTGTTTTATATGACATTCTATCTCTGCAATTCCTCGTTCGTATTTGAAACAATAATTTGTCCACCTATCTACGTACCTATTAACCAATCTTTTAATCTTCTTATTTGTCTTTTATCTTACATAACGCCGAAGAAAAAAAAAAGAAACCATCGCTATAAACGATTAATTCAACATTTCCTCTTTGAACTTACTATTACATTATATAAAACAAGGAAAATGGATAAGGAGTACGTTGAACATTAGACATTTACGTTCGCAAGCGGAAAAAAATGTGTGACCAGTCACGTTTTCAAAAAAATTAATGTTATTTTCTCGGAAGTGCCACTGTATTTGCTAAAACATAGGTTCAACAACAATACTGTCGCTTTCAACAAACCACTCAGGTGTGAATATAAGTTCGTCTTGACTACACAGTAAGTTAGTGGAGAGAAAGTAAATTTGCCACCGGGTGATTTTAGCACCTGTTACATCAAAGTGTTTGGGCTCAGATTGAAGTTTTTATAATGACATTATTTACGGTTGGAACTGTTTGTACTCAGCGTACCAAATGTCTCTGTTTTTTCTTCTTTCTTGGTGTACCAACATACATTTCATCCTACCTATAATATTTCTAAACATAGATAAAGGTGTGTATTTGCTAGAATATAACAGACTTTGAAAACAAAAAAAAATAATAGTTATCACTATACAAATTTAGAAATAACAACCGAAGGAAGTTGTTTTTGTCAAAAAGGCAACAATGATGTGAGCAAAAAACCTTGAAATTAATAATAATGCAGTTGTAAAAATATGTATTTGTATTGATGATAGAGACGATGTTCATTTTGAAAAACTGGGGATACTTTACCGACTTACACCCCCCCCCCTCGCCAATATGTATGCCTTCATCCAATGACATATATCGCAATATCGATATCCGGTTAATGAAATATGAAGTAAGTCCCATTTCCCAGCTCAACCTGTCCTAGACTTGTGGTATAAAAACATATTGTGTGTATGTATATGTACGTATCCGTTTCTTGATTATAGATCTGTACGATATGGGGCTAAGGGACGGGAGGGAGGAAGCGTCTGACTCAACAGAGCAAGGGCAATATCTTCCATACCCATCATAATCTTCAATTGAAGAATGTTTTAAAGTGCTGAGCAAAATGACCCAGGCAAGGCTCGAATGCAAAGTCATTTCCTGTTATGACTACAATCCATCATAGGATCTGTGGTGAAACGTAAAGCCAGACTCATATATATCGTCTTTTATTACAAAAAGAGACAGCCGCATCACCGCAGCTTTTCTCAAACAAAAAAAAATAAACAGAATCTACATCGAGAGATATAAGCTCATATAACACATTGCCTTCTTGCTGCTGTCTCGTTGCACGATAATAATGGCTTAAGGTCGAAAGTTCTTCAAGCGTGGTCATTAATCAGGACTGTTTTGTTTACATGAACTATCGGTTGCATAAAAGTTTAGTACACACGCGTTGATTTTTTTTCCTGCTGCGCCCCCCCCCCCTCCCCACACACACACCTTCTCAAATCTTCTGGCTCGTACTCTCTGGTGTATAGAATTAAAAAGAGTTATGGTTATGCATAAATCCGAGTGTCACTGATCCGAAGCTGTTATGCTCTCGATCAATCTCGGTAGCTCAGAGTCTAACTCAGAAACAAATACAAAATGCATCCTGAAGTATTAGTATTATAAAAGCGGTTTTGTAAAAGTTATCTCGGACTTATCTTGCATTTTATTCGTCACATTCTGGGACTGACCTATATTTCTGTGATCAGGTTTGGTCAGCCCATAGAATAAAGACACTTGTTTCCCTTGCAAACTGTCCTTGGCGAAAGCATGCCAGTGGATTGTTCAACGTCATGCAGATACATATTTATTTAACACAAGAGTAGCCTTTAGCTGTGTTTATAGTAAAATTCCATTACATGTTGTTGGTTTTATCACCTAATAATAATTTACTACAACATTGAGGATTTGCATAGCCTATCTTAAACCCTGGTTGCAAAGGTATGTTTCAATCAAACATGTTTTCGGAATGAGAGATACATGATACAAAAAGGTTTTAAAGGCACTACAGCAATAGCACAGGTTTATAAAGTAAACTCCAGATTTAGAAAACTAACTTAAAGTTGAACAAACTAATTTCGCGTCATAAGAAACAAGGTATAAAACGTATTCATCCAAATATGTAAAACGGGTTTTTAGAACGCTTGAATTTTTTAGCTTATGGCCTCAAATTAAACAGAAGAATGAGTTATGTCCATATTGGAGTTTACAGTTGCCATTTTGCAACTGTTAGACATCAAGTGAGACATGAATTGTGACTGTGTGGTCATCATTAACTTCTTATTAACGATTGCCATAAAATCTACACCTTTGGATATATTTGTGCACTTTTTGAGCGAATCGAGCTTCATTACAAAATCCAATTCTAGGAGCTCTTCAGCACACAGTCCACTAGCTCATACTTTTAGTGTCGATTGAGAAGTTATTGATCTCAGAAAGTTTCCCCTTGCCTTGGGTTAATTTTGACGTAACAAAGATCGAACATTATAAAACGTGAGGTTTTCTAAGAGTTTTATCGATGATGCTAGCTCGATAGACTTCACATTTCTACCAGCCTCGTTCATACTTTAAAATATTATATTGGTTTTGTTCTGAAACACACATCATTTAATGAAGAAGAAAGGTGCATTAAAGGAGAACTAGATGAAGATAGAGAGCAAAATGCTCCGCAAAATATTTGTGCACGTTACCCAAAACTGTGGACTGCAGTAACTTTTAAAAGAATTTTGATGCCTGTCCCTTAAAAAAATGTAGTAAAAAATAACTATTGCCATTTATGACAATGCAGGACCTTAAAAAGCACCCTGACCTCTTTGAAAACGGCGTCATTCACATTGACAATTGACGCTTCTGTGGAGACAAAATGGTGTGAAAGCTTTTGCTCTCACTACACATGTAGCTGCGACATCTTGAAGCATATTTGACATTTTCCTAATCTAGCACCAGCTTACATTTTTTTTTTCTTTTAACTGCTATGATAAAACACAGTTTAAAAAAAAAAACAGAAAAAAGACTGTTTCGACAACAAATTTAGGAATACTTAAACATCTGCAGCGACGAGTAAAATAGCCATGAACAATTTTTAAGTATTTCTATTAATAGAGACCTTTAGCACACGCACCGTGTCTCAATACGCGGACGTGAAAATCGGGAAAGCAGATTGAGAAACTATAAAAATAATGAAACCAGTTTCTAAAAATAGAACGTCTGTGGGTCTATTTTTAGAAACTGGTTTCATTATTTTTATAGTTTCTCAATCTGCTTTCCCGATTTTCACGTACGCGTAGTAAGACACGGTGCGTGTGCTAAAGGTCTCTATTAAAGCGGCCAGAACGTCAACGTGATTTTTTTTTTGTTTGTTATGTTTTTGCTTTTCTGCAGCAACTGTTAATACTAATAAAAGGGGCGCTTCACAACGTGTTAACTAGCCGTAAATATCTTTTTTTTTCTCTAGACGCCACAAAAATGTCTTTACCAGAATAAGAATAGGAGTGTCTACATAAAAGACTTAGCATGAAAATAGCTTCGAATTTTCACACCTTAGTCATTTTGATCAATTCGATACAAAGGCTATGGGGTGAGTATTGACCTAATACCGTTTGCTTAGAGTTATTGAAGGTGATGAGAGTCAACGCTGAACGTGCCATTGTGGGACTGACAGGTCCTCAGAAAAATCACTACCTCTCTACAAGACTATTGATTCATAACCTACAGAATAGTATGGATGAGAAACACGGCCGATACTAGCAAAGAGCTTTGGTATGGGGGTTTTCTGCATTATCATTATCCTGCATTTTTGTCTACGTCTTTGTCGCATTTTTCCTCTTCTGTGTTGTAGCTTGGGCTCTCCTTAATTTAAAACAAGAGATCATACAAACCGCTTTATTCCCTGACCTCCCTTTATTGCGTTTTCCAATTTAACTTAACCCGTTTTACCTTTTGAGTCTGACTGTGACCTACAATCTTTCGGAATTGATCTCCGACCATCTCTCTCCTCTGTCTCTCTGTCTGGGTCTCTCTCTATTATATAATTATCTGTCTTTCTATCTATCTCGCTTTCTCTCTCTTTCCATTCTCTCCCCTCCTCTCTCTTTGTCCTTGCCTCTCTCTCTCTCTCTCTCTCTCTCTCTCTCTCTCACTCTCTTTCATTTATGATGTCCATTTCGTCTGTTTTATAGTTATTTTGCGACATCTTCTAGTCTCTTCACTTCTTAATTTTTCCGATAATAACTAGAGCACTCTTTTCTGTTTTCTGCAAGTCTATCTGCGAGACTATCTTCGCATCTACCCCTCCCCCTCTCTGTCTCTTTCTCTGCCTTTGTCTGTTGCTCTCTCGTAGTCTCTCTCTCTCTCTCTCTCGTAGTCTTTCTCTCTCTCTCTCTCTTTCTCTCTCTCCCTTTTTCTCTATCTATGTCTCTCTGTTTTACTGTGTGCCAAAACATTAGTTTCTCTTTTTCTTGTTTTATTTTTTTAGTTGACGAAGAAATGTCAGGCCAGCCTTTCATATTTACTATCAGTGCAAACAAGACAGTATAAAGGATCTATATGTTACTTTTATTAAAAAAAAAGTTTATTGTGACTTTTTTATTTAAGAGATAATCACTGCTGCGTTGATTGTTAAAAAAAAAGAACTTTCGAAACAGGAAAAATATTACTTTTCATACAGCTTTTTTTAAATGCTAAAGTGTAAGAAGAGCATTAGTTTAATTTTAATGCTCTGCAACCATTTTTGTGTGGTACTTCCTTGGTCGATCATAACCAATAGTAAAAGGAAGCTAGCAAAGACAACAACATGATGAAAAAAGGATTTCTTTTTTCTTTCTCAAAGTAAAGATAGTTCTCCGTTCCAAGGTAGCTGCTCTTGTTTCCTCAACCATCATGAGCAATAAAAAGGCCAGGAAAAAACGCTTGAGATTCTACGGTGACAGATTTGTGGTACACGTTTCAGGCGAACCACGTCTAGTGCTAACCTAGCCATGAGCGAATGGAAAAGATTTATGCCTGACGAGCAGAGATGAGTGGCATTGAGTGTTTGTCCTGCCAGTGTGAGCAAAGCAAACAAGCATGTTAATACCTGGGGGCTCCAGTTCTAGAGCAGTCAAGAGACGGCTTGCATCGGTGAAAGATCAATAGCTTTGACATATCTATCATTGTTATCCAATCCCCCACATCTCTAGCATTTCGGTATCAAGAGAGTACAGAATCTTTATCGTTAAAAGTCTCAGTAATTTTGCCCTTATAAAAAACCACGCCGGTGTTGAGATCGAAAAATCTACTCATGATGGGGTTTTGGCCTTCACTGCAGCAGTCTAACCTAACTTCGAATGAACAGGTAGGTGTTGCTGTAGAGTAGGTCAAACCCCCCAAAAACGTTGGGTCTGGTCTGACTGTTTTATCCCCCCTAAAAACCCAAGGTCTATTTTTATCAATTTTTAAGATGTAATGATGTGGGTCAACGGCAGTTCGGAATAAACTGTGTCCGTGCTCTAAAATTAGAATGAAGAAAACCATACAGTTGACATTATTTCACTATTAAGATCCGATTTTTTCCCTCAAACTATTTCATAAGACTAGTGAGTTGGATCGAAAAGTACAATTAGAAGCCTTTTTATCTAAAAGATCAATGTATTGACACAAAAACATGTATTTTTTTTAACTCTACAAAACTGCGAATTGACATAGTGAACAAAAGTGAACAAAAGAAACCTTGACGTTTCACGAAGATACTCTTCGCCTTTTGTTGTTCTGACCTCACTTCGTTAATACAGAAAATTTGAGGTCTTACCAATCTTTATACTTACCAGGCATACAAACAAGCCAACATCCTTAATCACCAAACCAATATATTTTTCTCTTATCGAAACTAAATCGAAATGTCTGCTCCTGTTTTAATCATCAGTCGAGGCAATAAAATTGTCAGAGATTCGTGGAGCCAGTCTCAGACGGACAACATATTCTGCTAGGCAAGACATTAACGACTTAAATAGATTAATGTCTGGTGTGAGGAGATCGGTGCTTTCCCTTGAGCTTTAGTAAAGCCTCCGGTCACGTTAATACCTGATCATGATCTGAAGTACTGAAGTCAACTGTTACAGAAAGCTTGTAGCGGTAAGATAGGTAGTTGAGACATACCTACCTCCAAGCCCACACTCTAACATTTCCAGTATTGTGTAGAAAAGAAATATTCACCATGAGCAAACTGAGTACATATTTGAGGCAATCATATGCCTTGAGCCTACAAACATTACTCAAGCAGCTTGTCAAGTTTTTACATCCTCTTACTATCTCAAATCGACACAGTCGATTTTAAAAAGATGGGGGGCAAATGTATAAACCAAAGTAATCACCTATTCAAAGTACAGAAAGCAGACTTCTAGTCCAATTATGAATAGAAGGCGTGTAGAAATACAGCTTGAAACAAATGGTGTATACTTTAGCATAGTTGTCAGGACAAACCTATAAAATGTTAATTTGAACTGTGTTGTGGTTGGAAGAGAAGTATGGATAAGAGAAAAAATGATGGCATAGTCATTAAACATGTTTTCAATAGTAAGTTACATATAAAGAGAAACAGATTAAAAAGAAATGCAAAAGAGAGAAAAACGTTGAGGCAGAGAATAGGGTATAATGCTGTAGAGAAGGAAAAGAGACAATCTGGCTGACATAATATAGGCCTTATGAAATATAAGAGGCCTTAGAGATGAAAAGGAAATAAATAAGAGAAACAGATAGAGACATAGACAGAGAGACAAAGATGAGTGGTTAGAAACCCCCCCCCCCAGAAAATAGCAAGACGTAAGAACAAAAACTGATGGACGAACGGAATTTTGGAAAAGAGGCGAAAAAATTATATGGTAAGAGGAAAAAAAATAAGAAGCACATACAAGACTTCTCAAAATGTTCTTCGTTTGTCAGCAACATAAACCCAATTGTTGCCTAGGGCAACTGAGTTGCTCTGGGTTATCATGAATGTTTTTCGTTTCTTTTTCAATTATTGACACCTACCCACAAGCGTATCTCTTTGATCGATGACTAAAAATATCACGATGAACTATATACGGCAACCGAATGAGAAATAAACTCTTTCCTGACAATATAGACAATAAACATAAACATGGCAGATATACAAATATGTAAAAATACAGTTTACTCTTTAGCCAAATTGATAAACTTAAAAAGAAAGTTGTGTAAATTTAAGTTGAAATATGATTACCTCTACATGCCTAAACCATTTTTACGATGTTGTCAAAGTTATTGGACTTGTTCGTGTACCAATGGGCAGTTGTATGTGTTTTGAAAATATTTAACTTAGAAAAGTAAAACCTTAAAACGAGTTTAATTATGGGCAACAAAAATATAACCATTCCCGATACTTCAAAAGCTGGTTTACTGAGAGTTAGCTAATATGCCTTGTAGGCCTAATGTGAAGGAATGAAATGGATAAAGAGATAGAATGGTTATTCTTTTTAGGCATCATGTACACAGGCGTGTATGTTACACGAATCGTTCTGTATTTTTTCGATAAAGTGGTACCGACAAAACAAGTATGAAGTTCCACGGAGTATTGACTATAAAGCGCTTTCACATCTACCGTTTTGTACCAAGCCTGGACAAGTAAGGGGAAGAAGTGGAGAGAGTAAAACAGCAGTTATATTGGTCATTATTTGATTTGTTTTCAAATCCTCTTTATTTTTCGTATTATTTTTTTTCTTAAACCCAAACAGAAAGCAGTACAATTCTAAATTTAGGATTGGGCTTGTTTTATAAAATTTCTTTTATTTTCCTTCAAGGAATGTTGGGAGCTTTCTGTTTTCTTACTTAGGATTTATCTACAGCGGTCTCCATCGTTTGACCTTTACCTAGGTTGCTTAAACTGTTTTAACAGTCCGTCTTTGTGGGTGGGAAGTAACTGCATTTCCAGTCTTATGAATACACATAAAGAGTCGTGCGGACTCTCTGTAATTTTTCTATGTACAAAATGATGTCAAATAACAGGTAAACATAAAGCTAATGCTGACAAGTTTCCACCTAATGGTATTTGTGTATGTGGGAAGTACTCATTGTTTGAACATGAGTACCCAACTTTTATTTTTGGTTCGGTAAGTATCACCTTGCCTGGTCTACTTAAACGTCATTTTTATTTTCACGCTTAACTTTGTAACTTTCTCTGGTACATTTTACATATCGAAATGATTGTATCACATTTCGGTTGTATCAACAAAATTATAACTATATATTTAATGAAACAGAAAATAAAGTAGTATCTACCTCATTATTTAATTCGATAAAGTGAATTCTCATGACCTGGTAAAATGCTTTTAGTTCATTCTTTCTCAATGACCCAATATACTATTAGAACGAATGTGACTTTATATCTTTTTGTGCATTGCATATTTTTGAAAAGAAAAGGTAAAGAATGAGATATCAAAGAATCTGAAACTATAAACAATTCATAGAATTAAGATACAACAATGTATCTTTTTTCATTGTGTATTCTATAGTTTTAAACATAAGTAAATGAAATGATTAATGAAGTAATAAGGGATAGAAGAAACATAAGATTTGAAATTATGAGATAATAAACTCCTCTATAAACATCTTGTTTGATATACTAGAACATACGTAATACTTATTAGGAAATCACTTAACATTAGTAGGTTACAAAGTAATAGAAAATCAAAAAGATAGAGAGACAGGCTGACAAACAATCTTGAAGAGAGGCAGAGAGTATGAGGGAGGGAAAGAGAGAGAAAAGGTTAAAACAGCGAGCGAGACGGGTGAAGAGACCATAGAATGCAAAGATAAACAGAAACTCAATGGAAGCACTTTTAGCTTTGATAGTAATACATAAAGCTGAGTAGGGTAAAGTTCAAATGCGTCCTTTTTTTCTTTAAAAAGGACATACATCGGTGTGAATAATGATGGAGATTAGCCTAAAATCTTAATGGTTGCCTCGGGTAAATCTAAAGTACTACGATGGAACCCAAGACTGAGTTATACTTTAAGTTAAGCTTAATCGAAGACAGTCAGCTTCATAATGAATAACAATAAGCTGCCTTTATCTTTTGCCCAAATATAGATCTACCTATATCCATCCACCTAAACATTTCGAGGCTGTGACAAAAATCGTGGTTCTTTTGTTTGTGATAATGGACAAAGTATAATTATTAAGTGATAACATTACCATTACACTGCCTTTTTTGCTTAAAGTTTGTATCTTTTAAAAGCTTCTCCAAAGTGCATGCTGTAAGTTTAAACATAAAAGAATCTAAGGATGAAATGAAAAAAAAAACAACAGACATAATAATAATAAAGGTCTATGGGTTGCTTTGTGACAAAGGAAAACATGTTCAAGATCTTAACCGAAATAAAAAAAATGGATCAAACTGAAATATTATCTCTTAGTAAAGAACGCAAAATTGTCAAGTTAATAATTGTTTGACGACATAATCCTTTTAGACTGTATTTCTGTGGCTATCTAAACAATACAAGTTTAGATTTAGTTCAAATACCATTCCAAAAGTCAAAAACTCTTAACTCGCGCAATGTTTGTACTGTTATTGTCTTTTGCTTTTAAGAAATAGCTACGCAAATCGAGG